>JBBYHK010002062.1:0-12475 GCA_038382065.1 Adansonia grandidieri | reverse complement strand
AAGAATGAGAATGGTTTTGCCATGATATTATTCAACGTCTGATCTTCCAACAGACGTCTTGCATTATTGAAGTTCCACGAACGTCTATTGCAATCCATTATGTCTTTTACAAGATGGTTATTTGTATTTGTAGGAGGTTTGAAGTAAGGACCAAGGATGAGGACTTTCCCTTCCTGGATTATAGTAGATTCGCCTCCCCAAAATTGCTAATCGAGACCTTTAATACAATTAGATTGACAATATTTTCTCCCCCATGCTTGCTTAGTAAGTAAGGCTTGATTCATGTTAACCACTTTTCTAAAATCAAGCCTTCCTAAGCTTTTTGGTTTGCAGAGTTCATCCCATCCTTTAAGATGTAATTTTCTTTCACCCTTCTTAAGCCCTCATAAAAAATTCCTAGAGGCCTTGTCAATTTTCTACCAGATTAAAGTAGGAGCTTTGAAACACAAAAACTGATACTGTGGTAGAATAAAGAGTGTTGAGTTAATCATAGTGAGTTTGCCTCTGGAGGAAAGAAGTTTTGTTTTCTAAGACGCCAATTTTGAATCAATCTTATTGAGTAGAGATGGAAAATTTACTTTGAGCTTGAAGATTGTCAAAAGTAAAGCCTAGGTATTTACCCTGTTTATTGGCAATCTTAACATTGAGGATTCTTTCGAAAACATGTTTGAATTTTGGATGGCAATTGGACTAACTGTTAGCTAAGATTCATCTCAGTTTATAATCAGTTCGGACAATTCACAAAATTGGTTAAGAAGTCTCTACAGGGAAGAGGAAGAGTCGAGGTCCATTTTGAAAAACATAAAGCAATCATATGAAAAGAGAAGGTGGTTGATAAGGATACAATTTTTTCCCAATTTTGATGCTTTGGAGTGTCTTTTTTATTTCTACTTTGAGGAGGAATAGGGATATGATGTTCTGGCACAACAAAAAAGATACGGTTATAGAGGGTCTCCTTACCTTAAGCCTTTTTTAGTAATGATAAAGCCTATAGGTTCAGCATTTACTAAAACCTAGTAAATTGTAGTAGTAACACAGCTCAAAATAAGGTTGACCCACTGAGGGCTAAAGCCAAATAGTTCAAGGACTACTTGAAGAAAGTTCTAGTTTATTTTGTCATATACGTTATTTATGTCAATTTTTAGAGCACCCTAAACTGCTTTACCTTTTTTCTTTTTTCACATCAATTGCATAATTTTTGTAACAATTATGGCATTATAAAATATATGTTTGTTTTCAATGAATGCATTCTGGAAAGGAGAAACCAATGATCCTATACTTAGCTTGAGTTTATTTACCAAAACTTTAACAATGATTTTATATATAGTATTGCAAAGGCTGATAGGTTTGAACTAGTCTATTGTCTCTGGATTCTTTTGTTTAAGAATCAGAGTGATGAATGTGCAATTGACTTCCTTCAACATCTTGCCTGATTGAAGAAAAGCGATAGTTACAGTAATAACCTACTGCCCCACTATGTCCCAGTTCTCTTGAAAAAGGATTTTAGGTATGCCATCAGGCCTTAGAGCCTTTAGTGATTCGATTTTGAACAATGCGCTCTTAATTTCATCTTTTATGAAAAGGAAAGCAAGGTAACCCTTTTATTCATTAGAGAAAAGGTCTATATCAAGGTCTCACAGAATGATTATAATATCATTTTTTGATACAATCCCTTCCAAGTTGAATAGTTGGTTAAAATGGCTCTGATACTGATATTTTATTTTTTATTGTCCTTTAATCCATTTATTTGTAGCATGTTTTACTTTGAGGTAGCATATTTTAGTTTGAGGATTTTCTGCTTTTCATTCTTTTTCTTGTGATCGTTACATGAAAGAACTTTATGTTTTGCTCACCTTTAACAATTTACTTGATTCTAGATTTTTGCATTTAAAAAATTTGTTCTTGTTCAAGGAGTTCTTTAAGCTAATTTCTAAAATTCTTTCATACTTGTAGTGAGTTGACATTAGAAAGGTTAGCTTAAGCTACCTCTAAAGCCTTCAGTAGTTCTTGTTTTCTTTAATGGAGGTTTCCAAAAACTTCTTTATTTCAGATTCTTAGAGTTAGATACCAAGTTTTGTCCAGATAGTTTTTAGGACACTTATTATTTGGAATAATTCAATTACTCAGGCCACCCATTAGGGGAAAGAAAATTAGCCACTGAGCCTCACTAGTCTTGAAGCATGAAATGTCAAAAAAAATTTAAGATTGGTACTAAGATGTGGGGTGACATTTTTATGTTTAAGGTTGTATTTTATCATTATGAAATGCTTGTTTAAATGCCTATTAATGACATTTGTTCTATGCCTTTGATTTTTAATATTATTGATTTATTTTTTGTTGTTTTTATCCTACTTGTTTGATGTGCCAATGTATATATATTTGAAAAAACACCCTAAGTTAGATTAAGATTAACCAAAAAAATGGGATTAATGTTGGTTTATTATTTCTCCCAAATCGACACTCTAATCTTGGGGTAATATTAAGCTATTTATGTTGTGATTCAAGGTTAAAAGAATCTAAATATTCTATTTTTTTGAATATAATGTTCTTTTTAGTGTCAAAATTTATTCATGCCTTGATCTTTGCTTAGAATTCTTGTGTTTGTGGTATGGTCAACGGGCTATTTTATCGTCCCAAAATACTTCAGGATTGTGTAGATTAACTCGCGAAGCCCATATCATTCATTGATTATTTCCACGAACATTCGAATGTCCATAACTCAAATTTGGCCCAAAGAAATCCAAGAAAACCAAAAATTTCCTCTATTTTATGCTGGCAGCACTGTATTCACTATTTGAAAAATTATTTTTGAACGATAGATAATTTTTCATAATTTATCTAACATTTTTCCCTATAAGGGCATCAAATCACTTTTTCAATGGTGTCTTGTTTGTCCTCGGATTATTCTGGGTGAAGGAGTTACAATTTTTTGAAATTTTGCTAAACCCCTGAAATTAGCAATTCATATTCTGTTTGGGTTGTTTCCACCTAGGGGGCAGTTTTCTAGGATTTTTGGAATAAGTTTATATTGATTCTTATCGAGTTAACTTTCCAATGGTACTTTACACAACCCTTGGAACCTTCGGACTTGTTTGAAATAAAGTTGATAAAGGAGACAGAGCTATGTTGACCCCTATTTTTAGCCATGTTCAAGATTAGTTGATTCCTCTGAACTCCCACTCTAAGTTCATTCGAATGCCTCCATGTGATCCTAATCAATCCATCTAGTCAAAAAGAACATATATTGATTCTTGTAAGCTTAGATCAAGGCATGAACAATTTTTAAGCTTTATCATCCTTATTTTTATCAATTCTTTTCAATCAAAAATCATCTATTTGTCAAGAATTTGTCAAAAAAAAGTTATTTTATCAAGAAATCACTGAATCTTTGCCAAGATAAATCCTTCGAGCTCTTGTTCTCTAAAATCATTGAAGTTTTCATTGGGGATACTCTAACCCCATCCTCTGAGGGGATACTCTAACCTCCCTTTTGCAAATGTCATTCAAATTTCAAAACTTACCAAAGTTTTCTTTTTTGGGGATACTCCAACCTTGTTCTTTTTCAAAAATTGTTAAGAAATAGTTAAAATTCATCAATTTAAATTTGTTAATATTATTTTTCTCAAAATTGTCAAGAAAAAGATCAAATTTTATTTCTTTCAAACTTTTTAATATTCAAACTCATTTTTACATTTCAATTAGTCAATGGATCCCAACGCATCTCTAAAATTGTTGACTCGGTTATTTTGAAATAATTGATGACAATAACGAGATACATCTCGTTCATCCCTTCCCCTCTTCCCTCTTTTGTGTGATTTCTTTTGTGCTATGTTATTTCTTTTTCATCTTACTAACACATTTTCCCTTGTGTTGTTCACCTCGCATTCATATATTCAAAATTATTTTTAAAAAAATCACAAAGGCAATGTTTTTTGTTGGTATCTCTCTAGTGCTTAACATAAAATATATGATTTTAGAAAAAAATTATTAAACTCAAAGAGTATTTTTAATCTCAATCTCTATGTTTTTCACCTTTTTGAGGCGCATATGAGATTCAAATTTTCTTTAAAACTCGAGTTTCCTATTTTATACCAAATTCAAGCATTAAAAAGAGGATTATATTAAATAATGACAAATCAAAACTGAGGAAACCAAAACCAAGTTGGGACATGGCTAGAAAGGTACCAATTTTAGGCATCACAGGGAGGTTTTTGCCCCTTGTGCATAACCAACTTCCGAACCCAACCATCGAATCTTTGGACCATGTAAACCATGAGACCAATGTCTCGAGTTCTATAACTCAAAATATTGATTTCAATAGGCATCCGATCATGCCTAGCCTAAATGATCGATGGCGACTTCAATTGTTGGCCACTTCATCGTGGCCACCCAAGACTAGTTAGACAACGATTTGTCCGACGATCTTCTTTCAGGGTCAAAAGCCAAGAATCCATACTTTCTCACTACCATCACGTAGAAAAAAAAAAAGAGAAAGAGTCTTGGTTGAGAGTCCTGGTTGAAAGGACCTTTCTTCTTCGAGAAATATTGTTAAGCCGCGCGCACTTTCTTCGTAGGAGGCATGGTGCTGACAGCATGGCAACTTCACTAGGGAGAAATTTAGAGAGTTAAGCTTATAACTAGTCGTGTCATTCTTAGGTCTCGGTTTCTTCAGTTTTGATTATTATTTAACCATAATCCCCTTCCATTTTTGTCTACTAATCTTTTATTTGTCCTGATTTTTGCCACGAGATCAATCAGGATTACCTCATTCCCGAATAAATGTTAATTTAATAAATATGGTAATACGGGGGTAAACAAAAGGTTTGATTATTTTCCCGACACACACTGTGCACTTGCATTCGCATTAGACTTGCACCAAACTCCATGGTGAGGTTAAGATCCCTATTATAAGGAGGAAGTGAGTTATTCGCCTTGTGAGTAACCCTTCGCATTGGCATAGCAAGACCTTTTGGTGTGTAAATTACCTATGTCTCTCATAAGTGCCCTTTCGTAGTTGCATAGGAAAATACATCTACTAGATCGAACTCACTATGCTAAACCCATGATAGGCCTAGGATCGGGGTGCCTCGGCTGTCTTTATCTGGTGGAGAAGCAATTTGGATACCAATTTAGATGTCAACTCAAACCTATATAGTGAACTCTTCAAGCTAAACCACGTTAAACCATACCGGATTGCTACTAGAATAACCCGAAGAATAGGCTCACTTGAGGAAACACTTCTTACCTTTACTCTATACACCATGATTATGTAGGCGATGAAGAACGAACATTGTCACCCATATTTGTACTTTTCATGATCATTTCTTAGGGCATGTTGTTACATTCTATGGCTAACCTTTTTTAATAAGTGGGTGATGACAAGCAAATGCCATCACCTATAATGTCCTGTGTTATTCTTAAAAGAGTCATATCTAACCTAAACAAACTGTTAGTTGTCCAAAAAATGGCTTAATGATGGTGATGAATGAATGTCGCCGCTTGGTCAGCCAGTTTTATCCTTGTGAGGTATCATGTTATCTCATTAAGGGTAATTTTTTTAACATAAACATGCTGTTATTATGTCCACCCTTAGACATTGTAACGCCTATTGTCAGGGCATTTTCCTAAGTCATTTACATCATTACTGACCTATTTTCCTTTCATTTTTTTATTGTTGCACGCATCATAATCGTCATTATTAGGACAATTGGATAAGGGTTTAGTATTCAACAAGATGTGTCTGTCATGAAATAACAGCTCGCTTTTGTTCTTTGATTTTTTGAAAATGTTAGAGCATGGTTTGAGCATCAGCAATTCGAAGATAAGTTTGAGGACCTTAAACATAGTTAAGCCTCGAAGGCACACGAAAAGGGCAAGATAGGTCCTAAAGACATGCAATGGACATAATCGAAGTAACCTAGTCTTTAAGGCAAGATATAATACTCATTAGAGACCATGAATATAAGTCATTGAAGTTCTTCGAACATGTGATTAAACGATGCAATCATGTCAGACACCTTTGAATGCAACCATATGCGATCAAACTTTGTTTCTTGCTCCATGAAAGACACTACTGGTGAAGCTGTCCTACAAGCCAATTATCGCTCACATTTGCATAATTAGCATGATTCTTTTGCTACTTTTTTCATATCAATAATCATTCACTATCATGATTCCATACATAACATCATTCCATCATTCCATCATGGGCAATCATCAATAGACATGTGTCATAAGAGTCTAATATGGGAATATTCATAAAAGTGCAAGAGATTCTGAGGTCGAGCAAGGAACATGAAACCATTATTTACCATCGCTACAATACTTGCCATCTCGAATGGATCATGGAAAATGATCATCAAGCACGTATTTAACGTCTTGAGTTAATGAACAAGAAATCTTAAGATCAAATGCTCCATCAGTAATATGAGATGCAAGCCTAGATCATGAGACTTATGCAATTAATGACAGCCTTCATTAAAGAAAAAGGATAAGCCATTGAGGACATAAGAAAAGAACTGGGTAAGCAAGAAAAAATCCCCACCGTAGTACTTAAGCTACCAAGGAAGAGACTCACCAAGGGCATCAACCAAACACGATGCCAACCCTAATGGTACCATCGATGATCTACTTGAACCCTATGGCAGTGAATTACTTCATCCTTGGATTTCAAGGATCAAATACGAGAGTCTTTCCAACTAATCTTATAATCTTTGACCATGATGAGCAAGATAGGATGAAGGATCAAAAATTAATTGATGATATTAGTAAGTTTCAACATTTAGAGAAGTGCTTTAAAGCTATCAAAGGGAGTGATGAATTTGGAGCCACTAGTGCTGAATCTATTTTTGGTATCCAATATTGTCATTCCCCCGAAGTTCAAAGTGCCAAATTTTGAGAAGTTCAATGAAACTGCTAACTTTACTATGCACATTCAGATGTACATTAGAAATATGACAGGGTAAGAAAAAGACGAGAAACTCTTTATCCACTATTTTTAGCACAGTCTAACTGAGGTAACCACTTGATGGTACATTGAGCTTGATAATGTCAAAATTCAATCATGGGCTGATTTGGCCAGGGCCTTCTTGGACTAGTACCAACGTGTGTGAAATTGGGCACCCAACTATTTTTTTCTTATGAACTTAGAGAAAAAGCCAACCGAAAATTTTAGCAATATGCTCAAAGATGGAAAGAAGAGGTACCTTTGGTCTAACCTCCTCTAACTGAGAAGGAGATGACCATGATGTTCATAAACACTCTGCATGCTCCATATTATGTGAAACTGCTAAGGAATGCTATTAAAAAGTTTACCAATTTGGTTTTATCTGGCAAGATGATTGACACAGTAATTACAAACATCAGGATATCCATAGGTGAGTCATTCGAACTGAGTAAAAGGCTTGCTGCTAACAAAAAGAAAAAAAAAGACATAAATGCTATAAGCTATGCCAGCCTATACCAATCGAGCTAGGGTCAAGTACCTGATCCTTACTACCCAAGTGTACCCTACTCTAACCCGGTTATGACACCTTTTTAGGCAGTTTATGCTATAACCTACAGTCCACCATTTATTTTCCCGTCGAATCCACCAAGAAACAACTAACTGCAAGCCAACCAAAATGTCAACTGTCCCATCAACAACATACTACATAATCAGGGTGCAAACCAGTGAAGATAACAGTTTGACCGTATCCTTTTGACCTAGAAAGAGCTTTATTAGGCTTTACTCTAGGGCATCTAGTTGCTCCCGTGTACATCCTAGAGAAGAAACCTCCGTACCCTTAGTGGTATAACCCCAAGACCTATTGGGATTATCATGTCGGAGCAGCAGGGCATGATACTGAGAACTGTATTTCTTTCAAGCGGAGGGTACAAAGCCTCATTAATTCTAAGGTTTCACAATTTAGGACAAACCAAGGGCCAAATGTCGCTGCGAATCCCCTACTAAACCATGTTGAGGTAGTAGTAAACATGATTGGTGTCGAGGATGATTTTAAAGTTAAGAAAAACACAGAATAAGTCAAAATGCCAATGAGTCTAGTTTAGCAAATATTGATTTAGTCGAGAGTGCTTAATATAGTTAAAAGATCAAAAGAAAAACTAGATGATTTTTGTGACTTCCACGATATTCATGGCTATACTCTTCAAACATGCAAAGAATTTCAGGAAATGGTCCAGAGAATAATGGATGAAGGCAGCATTGAATCTATGATAAGAAGCAAGCATCTCCCATTGAATTAGTGAATATAGTTGGGAAAAAAATGACATGACCATTGTATGGTAGAGGATGACCCCTTATCCTCCACGGTCAATCAGATTTTAGGGCAAGTTCCTTGATGCCAATGCTGAGGCTATTCATAGAGACTCCTGCACTATTTTTATATAAAGCCTACAAAGCTATTCCTTAAAAATATGAGGGGCGAGTCATGATGATTGGAGAGCCTACTCAATTAATTATTGCTATTGACTTGTTAAGAGTTAGCCATTTAACACGTAGCGGTAGATATTATGGTCCCCAACTCCAGAAAATCAAAAGACCAAACTCAAAATCTGAGAAGATTAAAAAGGCAGTGAATGAGAAGGAGGCCACTGAGTTTTTAAAATTTAACATAGTGAATATTGCATTGTCAATCAATTGAGCAAACAATTGGCTAAGATCTTTATACTTTCCTTACTCCTTAACACAAAGTTCAATGAAATACACTGTTAAAAGTGTTGAATAAGGCATATGTGTCACCCGATGTTTTAATATGCAAATTGGATCACCTAGTAAACGATATCATCGCTAATAACTATATCTCATTCACTGATGACGAGGTCTTTCCTGGTGGTAAGGGTAACTACAAAGCCCTACATATTACTACCTACTGCAAAGGTCACATTTTACCAAAAGTTCTCACAGACAATGGTTCTGCCCTCAATGTCATGCCTTTGGCTACCTTAAATAGGCTTCTTGTTAATGCTTCCTACATCAAGCACAGCCATATGGTGGTGCAAGCATTTGATGGGACTTGTCGTAGAGTCACCAAAAACATCACTATTCCACTTCAGTTAGGTCCATGCACTTACTACATGATTTTAAGGTATGAACATCACCCCATTCTATAATTGCTTACTCGAGAGGTCGTGGATACATTCAGCTAGGACTGTACCCTCGTCTTTACATCAAAAGCTAAAATTCATAATAGAAGATAAAGTGGTTAATGTTGAGCTAAAGAAGAGATGATCGCCACTGCTTTTATTGATGCTACCTATATTGAACCAAATGAGGATGCACTTGAGCCATCTTTTTAGTTGTTTGAGTTTGTCAATGCTACATTCATAGGATAAGGCCTGTCGATAGTTGAGCCTCGACTGTCAAAGAATACCCACATGAGTTTAAAGTTGACTATTGGCAAAGGTTGTCGAGTTGGAAAAGGGTTTGGTAAGAATCTACAAGGAATGGCCCGAGCTTTCAATGTCATTAACTAGGTTTATAAAAAGGGCTTAGAATTTAAGCCCAACATACAGTATAAGAAACAACAAGTTAAAAAGGCTAGAGATCAGAGGATAGCCTATATGTTAGGTTAAGAATTGAGACCAAAACTGATAGTATTCCCACTGATCTATGAGACTTTTCATTCAGAGGATGCATGGATCCTGGTCAATCAGAAGGAAAGAAAACCACTGATGTCTTAGTCATTTTGAACTAAGCTTCTGTAAACCTTCATATCTATAACATTAATGATCAGTCGAGCCAGTTGAAGAGGAGCAATGAAACCTACCCTCATTCACCAAAGTCTATTCTTGACAACGCGGTCGTGTCGAAAGCCCCTATGCTTTTAAAGTCTATTTTCGTGTAATGTTAAGAAAAAAAACCTACTTACTTTTGCCCAATAGCTCATAGGGATCTTGTAATAGGCATATTTTATCGGATATTATCAATAAAATGGACTTTTGCATGAAGCATTTCATCTTGTATGGTCATTTTTATTCTCTACCATTGCTTTAATTCTCTATCTATATATAGTTTTCTCTATCTATATATAGTTTTATCTATGTTGTTTATTTCCTCACCCTTTCGGTGCTCCGATAGAGAGACATGAACGTTTTAGATGAGCTCCCAGAGATTGATTTCTAACGATCAATCTATACTGGTGAAGTTGATTTTGATAAAGATTTTGAGGAAAGCTTAGTGCCATCAGATCTATTATGATTGGTTGAGCATGAAGAAAAATAAATTTTGCCTCATGAGGAACTAATTGAAGTTGTAAATTTAGGGACTGAAGAAGATCGAAAAGAGGTTAAAATCAAAACCTCCATAAAACCCTCTACCATAACCAAACTGATAAACCTACTCCAAAAGTATAGAGATATATTTGCCTGGTCATATCAAGATATGCCTGGATTAGACACCAACATTGTAGTCCATAGGTTTTCCTTCAAACCTGAATGCAAACCACTCTAGCAAAAGTTAAGGAAGATGAAACCAAAAATGCTCGTTAAAATCAAGGAAGAAGTCAAGAAACAATTTGACACAAGATTCCTTGCTGTGGGCAAATATCTAGAATGGGTTGCAAACATTATCCCATCCTCAAGAAAGATGGCAAAGTATGAATGTGTGTTGATTATCGAGCCCTAAACTAGGCTAGTCCAAAAGATAATTTCTCACTACCTTATATCAATACTTTGGTTGACAATACAGTTAAGAACTCCTTGTTCTTTTTTATGGATGGGTTTTTAGGTTATAATCAAATTAAAATGGTACCTGAAGATATGGAGAAAACTACTTTTGTAACTGTGTAGGGCATATTTTGCTATAAAGTCATGCTTTTTGGGCTAAAAAATACGAGGGCAACTTATCAAAGAGCCATGGTGACACTATTCCATAACTTAATCCACGAAGAGATTGAGGTTTATATGGATGATATGACCGCCAAGTCAACAAAAGAAGATGAGCACATCACAGATCTTCAAAAGCTCTTCGAACGATTGCAAAAACTTTGGCTAAAGTTGAATCCCTTCAAATGTACTTTTGGTGTCGGTTTAGGCAAGCTACTATGCTTCATTATCAATAAAAAAGGAATCTAAGTTGGCCCAGATAAGGTCAAAGCCATCTGGAACATGCCATCACCTTGAACCTAAAAGAGGTGAGATGTTTCTTGGGAAGACTGAACTATATCTTTGGATTCATATCCTAACTCATCGATAAATGTGACCCCATCTTTCAGCTTTTTTGTAAACATAATTCTAGGGAATAGAATAAGGAATGTCAAGAAGCTTTTGATAAGGTTAAACACTATATGTTAAGCTCGCTAGTGCTAGTACCATCAATTCTCAGTCAACCTTTGATCTTTCACTTGGTAGTTTTTGACAAGTCTATGGGTTGTGTACTTGGGCAGCATGATGATTCAAGAAAGAAAGAGCAAGCAATTTACTACTTGAGCCAAAAATTTATGGCATGTGAAAACAACTACTCCGCAGTTGAGAAAGTGTGTTGTGCTTTGGTTTAGAAGGCCAAAAGACTTAGGCAATACATGGTATACCACACCACATGGTTAATCGTGAGACTCAACCCTGTTAAGTATTTATACGAAGCCCCTACATTGTTAGAAAGATTGGTAGATGGCAAGTCTTGCTCTCCTAATATGACATTGTCTATGTCAACCAAAAGGCCATCAAGGGTAATGTGATAGCAGACTTTTTAGCGAACGGGCAACAAGTGACTATAAACCTTTAAAATTTGATTCCCTAGATGAAGATCTAATGTGCATCTCTAAAGGGGAAGCTATTAATAGTCATGATCGATCATGGGAAATGTATTTTGATGAAGCATCAAATGCTTTAGGGCATGGAATCGGGGCAATATTGATTTCACTTGACGGAAGTCACTATCTTTTTATAGCCAGGCTGGACTTTGATTACACCAACAATATAGCAGAATATGTCATGGGGCTCCAAGCAGCAATCAAGAGAAATGTTAAGACTCTACGAGTTTTCGACGACTTAGCCCTAGTCATCTATCAACTGAAAAGAGAGTGGCAAATGCATGACACTAAACTGATTCATTATGGGAAACTAATTTTAGAAATTAAAAAAGAATTTGATGATATTAGCTTTCAGCACTTACATTAGGAAGAGAACCTAATAGCTGACGTCTTAGCCACATTATCATTCATTGTTAAAGTTAATCAAGAATTTAATGTCATTCGCATTCAAATGATTTATACTAGTCCAGCACATGCAGATGCCTTATTTTGTTTGGGCTAATTCTTAGCAATCTGAAGCATGGACGTAAGAGGGGGCGATGAGCTGTTGCCCGGCGAAAAAGTATTTTTAGGATGTCAAGAAGGCCTAGGAATCATATCAAAGGTAAATGCGAAGATGTGGCATCAAATAATGTAGTCCAAGGTATGCGGGGACAAAAGATATGAGAAAATTCATAATTTTACTTGAATGTATCGATACATGGTTCTCATGTATCGATACAATG
>JBBYHK010002052.1:0-12475 GCA_038382065.1 Adansonia grandidieri | reverse complement strand
AATTTAAACAAGTGGACTCTGCCAAGCCCAATTTGTGGTGATGGTGATAAGAAGTTTTATTCTTCTCCACCTGCGAGCTTCATCGCCAGCAGTTAAAAAGGTGTAATCGCTTTGGGTTGAGCTCAAGTTATAAAAAATATGGACTTGCCATTGAAACTTAATTTGAGCTAAATTAAGTGTTATTAAAATTTAAGTTTAATTTAAGATAAAATAAACTTAATTTGAGCTAAATTAAGACTTGATTTCAGCATTTTCATGTAACTCATCATATGTAGCGTCCGTTATAGGACTAAGAGGGAAAAATAATGGAGAAATCATCATCAAAATGCAATATAATCTCAGAAATTTTGCTCAAAATTTCTTAAGCATGGCACAAACAACAACTAAGATTGTTGAGTGTGTTTCCAGGCCTCGGGGAGTGCTGTAGGGCTTGGAGGAGGGTCTCCAAGGGGAGCCTGCAAGGACGGAACTTGTCAGAGAGGGTTGAAGGCCCACCTCTGACATTAGTTCCGATGTTTAAGTCCGCGTTTGAGGGACCACTGAACCACCTAAAAACATCCTTAACAAAGATATCTAATAAGCAAGGACTTCAGAATTAAAACATGAATATTATACTACAAAAGTCCTCGGAAAGAACGTTCAATGCTTGAACCTCCGGTATGCTTATTTCGTTACGACATACTTGACTTCAGCATTTTCATGTAACCCATCATATCTAGCTCCCATTTAGGACTAAGAGGGGAAAAATAATGGAGACAACATCATCACAAATACAATTTAATTTCAGAAATTTAGCTCAAAATTTCTTAAGCAAGGCTTGAACAACAAATAAGATTGTTGAGGGTGCTTTTAGGTGGTTTGTTGGTCCTGAACTTTTGGGGAGTGATGTAGGGTCCAAGGAGTATTTGAGAGGAGCCTGCAAGGACGGGAGCAGGTTAGAGGGTGTCAGAGCTCCACGTTAGATGGTTGAGAGAATACCGAACCACCAAAAAAAACCCTCAACAAAGATATCTAGTACAGCAAGGACTTTAGAACAAAATTTAAAACATGAAGATTATAATACAAAAGATCCTAAAAAGGCTTTAGAAACCTAAAAGTATTCACAAAACAAAATCTTCAAAAGGCAATTTGGTTGAAGAGGAAGTAGGAAAAAAGGGAAAGGGAACAGACCTTTAGTACTGCGGCCTCAATCTGATTCAATTTCCAAATTTGGGTCTGGGTCATACTAATTTTCTTCTTTCCTCCAATTTTCACTTCAACCAAACAGAAAAACCCCATAACATCAACCAAAACAAAGGGATCTTGGAAATTTTGAATCAAATATCGCGCTATCTCTTTTTGTTGTTTTATACAAGTATATACTATAACTTTATATTCGAATTAATTATAGTAAAATTCAATTTAACTCTTTAATATATCATCTTTCAATCGATATCCAAATCTTTGCGTATATATAACTCTTTAATTAACGAGAATTTAATTAGCTGAACAGACTCTCCAACCCTTTAACAGGTTTAGTCGTAACAAAACAGGTCTACAAGATTTATTAAAAAAAAAAACGTGTTGTGTCTATAATTACACAATTTTGAGAAGATCTCAGTCAAGCAGGCAAGCATGTTCCCACCACGTAATGTATCGGCCAAAATTTGGCAATACCTATGGCTACAAAGTAGGTTTTGCCTGCTAAATTAAGCTCTTCCAATAAATGGTTTATCCAATGGTGCCATTGATAGGATTTTGGCAAAGTTATTTTCAAGTAAATTTCTCATTTTTTTTATTGGCTCAAGGAAGTATAACTCTAGACTTAGGCTCTAAACTCGTTGCATACCCAAGATAGAATCGAAGTTTCCTTTGGTGATGTTCAGGAGATCATCCGCAAAGCAGAGTTGGGTGACATAGGGTTTACACTTTGGATGAAAAGCAAAAACCTGATGTTTAGCAGCAGCATCCAAAAGTCTTGATAAAACATTCATATCTATAACAAACAAATAAGGTGACATAGGGTTCCCTTGACGACCACCTCTAGCCCCTTTAAAATAACCAACCAGACCTCCATTAATAGTAATAGAAACTCTAGGAGAACTTCGGTAAATTTGTATCTAATCAACAAATCTCTTTAAGAAACCCCATGGCTAACAAAACACTACTCAACAAATCCCGATTCAGAGAGTCAAAAGCCCTTTAAAGGTCAATTTTCCTAGCACACTGAGGGGAATGCTAGGTTTTATTGTAATGCGACTACCAAACTTGGAACAAGTTAATTTTGTTTAAATGTTCTTGGACTCTAATTTTAAAAGTAAATTGTACCTCGGTTCACGACCCGCGTCATTTATTAGTGACCATATTTGCTTAATGACATTATATTGGAATTAAAATATTGAGTTAATATTTTTTATCTTAAAAAATTGCCTTAATAAATTTAAATATATAATAGATTTAAATATGCAATAGAATATTAATATTTAAATTCTATACATATTCAAATAATAAACGAAAAGTAAACAAATTCGAAAGCTACATGAAATAAATGAATTCGAATATTTTAAAAATCACAAACATCAAATCCATTCCATATACCTATGAAGTAACAAACTTCGTTTATTTATTAAATTACTTCGCATGCCAACTTTTTTTAAGTCAAATATTTTATTGAGGAAGAAATTTAGCACTTTCAGAAAACTAGATTCCCCACCAAAAGCAAGGTACACTAAGCTAGTGCAAGTTAACATCTAGGTTACTCAAAAGTCATACAAAAATAGAAAATTATAGCTCCAACGAAAAAATATAGTCACCTTGAGACGATAGAATTCTCATCACTATCAACCCTACCTTAGTCAAAGAAATCTGCCATTCCATTTGCTTTGATGTACGTGTTCATAACCTAGCTGCCTTTGTCAAAATTGTCTCCTATTCCATTTGCTTTCATGTAGATCTCTTCATCACTTCATCACTTCATCGTTAAGTTAGAGTATCGAATATAGTTATATTCAATTTTTTTTTATTTTTTAATGCATTTAAAGGCTCTTAAGGTAGTCATATCCTTAAACCTATGTCTGCTATGCGTTGAATGCAGGTGTAGAATACGAATACGTACCTCAATAAAAATGAAGAGCTAGAGCAAGATAGCTTCATAACCAGACCTCTATTTTCCTCTCCATAAAACCATCGATGTAATTGAAAATGTTCCATAACTCCCGAGGTCTAGCTTCTGGATTCTCTTATCAATTTAATGTAATAAAAAAAATCAGAGATTTAAATAAAAGTTGGAATTCAATGTTATAGTCTTTTTTTTGGTGATTTTGGTTATTTCTGTCACGATCTTTACCTCAATTGATTGTTATAGTATATGTTACACCCATAATCATGGTCGACATATTACACAATAAAAAACATGTCTCTGACCAAAATTTTGATGGAATGTAGCTCAGCAGCATTAGAATTCATAATACTATAACTGTTGGTGAATTGGACAACAAATAGGCAAAGTGAAGGAGCAAAGAGATATCTATTTGCATCAACCTTTCTCATTTTTTTTGTAATTTCTACAATTTGAACCCTAATTAACTTTTAATTAGCTTAACAATCAAAATTTTTGTTGGGAAAAGAAAATATAAACTCAAAACCTATGCTCTAACATTACAAAGAAAAATTCCAAAAACCTTCTTTGTCTCTCCATTAATTGAAATAGAAATCCACCTTTTCTTTGGGAAGGTTCCTGTAATATTGAGATTACAGTTTTAAAAATTTCAAACCGTGGGTAAGATTCAAGGTATTGACTTTATATTAATCTGAAAAATTATTTCCAAGTGTCTGGTGTATTACATCTCAACGATACTAATCTGACAAAATAATCAAAGAGTTTCAACTTTTGACCCTATAAAGACAAATCCGTGTCGATTAATTTGTGGAAAAGAGAAAGCAAAACTCAATAATTAATTACTTAATAATAAATTATCAGCCACTGTAAGCATGTTATCGGAGTCAAAAGGAGAAGGGACCTAAATATATGCAAATTCAACCAATCATCAGCCATAGACAAGTGGGTTTCTTACTCATTTTATATTTTTTTTATCAACCCAATATCAAATTTTATGGAACGAATAAAAACTAACAAGAGAAAAATTATAAATAATTTTAAATTCTTGGTATTGATGAGAAATAGAACGACAAAGAAAATTGACTTGAACTTAATTAAAAATAACTTAAAATTTGAAAATTACCATTACTATTTTCCTTTTTGCGAAGAAGATTTTCAAACTCACTGGCAGAAAAACACAAAATGAATGTTCTTTCATCCAAGTCCACACTAATAATCTTCATCTTTAATTATGGCAATTTTTTGTCATATTTTGTTTATCATAAAAGATTATTGTTTAAATAAAAAGTTTAGTTCAATTGATTGATGCGATTATTCTTTAAGAGATGACATTCATTATATTTGAGGTTTAAATTTTTAATATTTATGACTTTTTATAAACTGTGAAAAGAAAAGGTCTTATCATTTATTATGCAAATAACCAACATGAAAACCCCCAAAAAGGAACCAAATAAAATCAATCCAGGCCAAGGAAATCATGTAACACAAAAGCCCCTGAAACCAAAACCAGACCAAAGCTTTAAAAGCAAACTCCTCCAAGAGAACCAACACGCAATCACTTAACATCAGAGGAAACAAAATCCAATCAAACTCAAAGTCAGATTAGCCTGCACTCCATGCCTTCATAATTCATATTGGGTCTGCATGGTGCTAACTTTAAAAAAGAAAGATCTTCACCAAACACGATTATTGGAAGCATTAACCGAAAATTTTACTTTTCAAATAACTTCCATGTTCCGAAAGACTCTTGCTTCATTCGAAAATGACATTGGCGGGTCATGACAGACCTTCCTAAGTGTTCTTATAAAGCCTATAGGTATAACATTGGCGTGTCACCCAATAATTTAACTTTCTTTTTCTACGTTTAGCCTCTTTCATGGCGGACGAAACCATTGCTAGAGCTTATGGCACCACTGCTTTTGGCCGAGCCAATGAAAACAGCATCGGTACCGAAGCCAAAGCTGTGCAAGGAGAACTTTTTCTTCGTAGGACTCCTATTCCTGTTCAAATTTCACTGGGAAATAATCGGGTTTTGGACGTTCATGGTCGAGGCAATCAAACCGGCTTCGGTCTTGGTGCTGGTTCCGGTGCTAATTCTGGCCGTGGAGTTCGCACTTCTATTCCTGTTAACGTTCCCCTAGTAAATAATTGGTTTTGGTACGTTGGAGAGCTGATGCCGTCGACAGGCACCGGAGTATTCTTCCCTAAAGTCCAGAATATTGTCCATGGAAATGGCGAACCAGAGATTGACGAACAAAAAGGAGCTCTACTCATTGGCAAAGATCTTTATAACCTAATTAATTCTTAAGATGATCTCCAAAAAGCGTTCCTTCTTACGATCATCTCCACAGCGTCCACAGACACTTATAGTTTGTCCTTTTTATAGGATCGTTTCGTTCACTTTGTACTTTGGGGGTTCTCCTTTGGTCAAAGTTATTTGTGTTTTCAAGAAAAAAAATGTTGATGTTTTGTTTCTTAATATATATATATATATATATATGTATAGACCGAGTGTTTGTATGTTTCATTGACAAAGTATTAATATAAAATAGAACAAGTTGATTTGTAGTTTTGTTTTGCATGTTCTTTTTCAGGTTTTGAAATTCTTTTGATTAGTGTGATAGATAAATTTAGAATTTTTTAATGAATATGGTCATATTATATACTTAAATATAATATTATTTTATTCTAAAGTAAGTTTTACTTGTTTGTAGATTAGATTCATTAGATACTGTTCTCTTTCTCTGTTCAAATTATCTGCCTTCATGTCTCTGCTAAGTTTGCAGATGCAGAGAGAGAAAGAGACCGTATGATAAAACCCATATTTGCTTTTTCTTCTACTACTATTTTGTTTTTCTTTCTTTAGGGTTTCAAATTAGGGTTTCAAACTAATTTACCCTCTTGACATTCACTGACATATCAGATTCAAAATTGCGGAGGCGAGAGCTCATTTGAGTCTCTACATCGCATCCTTGGAAATTACTAATTAGTCTTCGTTTCTTGATTTGAAGATTTTCAAATTTCCCATTTTAGGTAAAACCTAACCAAAAAAAAAAAAAATCTCGATATATATTTATATAATCCCAAATTGAAGCGTTCCAAAGAGCAAAATCTGGAAAAGATTGATCAGATTGAGGGAGCTGCGGCCACCACCACCACCGTTTCCAGCTGCTGTAAGCGCCGATGTACTAAAGGTCAGTCTCCTTTTGCCCCAACTTTAGGTTTTTTAGAGTCGTTTCAGGATCTTTTGTATTATAATAAATATTCATATTTTTTTAAATTTTTTCTGCCCCTGAAAATTTATTTTGAGGTTTCGAATCGATTATATTGATTGAATAGATCAGGCCGCTGCTGTTTCGATGGTGTTTGACAGATTTATCATGATGGTGTGTGGAGTTTATGATATGTAAGAAATGATATGAGCTCCAAAATAATAGGAAATAAGATGGGGACAATATAGAGTATAGCTGACAAACAAAGCTCAATATTTCCTAAAGAGGTTTAAACAGGCCCAAAAACCTCATTATCTGACAAGCTGAATGAATCCGATTGAGTCTCCTGGAAACCACCACCTATATCCAACGCTATAAGGTTAATTTTGGACGGTGGCTTGGATTCACAGAGAAAGCGTGGAGGAATGGATGTTGTAATTAGGGATAATGGAAGGCAAGTGGTGGGTGAAGCACAGCAGTCAAAGTCAAGACAGCGTTCGCAGCAAGGACAGTGTGGAAACACTGCGGTTGTTAAGACAACGGAGATAGCAGCAAATATGGGATAGGTCGCAGAATATTGTCCTTAAAAGGAGTTGCCCTCCCAGTGGTTTAAGAGCTGAACATCTTTCTGATAATGAAGACTTGTTAACCATTGGTCCTATAGCTGCTGATGGCAGGTTTATATTGCAGGGTTTAGATTTGATGAATGTGAGATTCAAGCATACAAGGCGAGAAGGCGACAAGCTAGGCTGCTCATGGACTAGGAAAATATGATCTTTCATTAACAGAAAAGACGCTGCAAAGATAAGGGGTCCTTAAGAATGAAACAAGAAGGTGGTGAATTAAAACGACATCTCTATTTTGGATTTAATAATATTTAAATAAATATATCTTGAAATAATTTAAGACATAATTTTAAAAGATAATTATTATGGATGATTTTTTGTCTTTAAATTTTTTATGAATGATTTTTTCACTTTTTGAAAACAGTTATTGGTCTAACTTAATTTGTTTAAATTCTATAATAGGATATTTTGGATTGTGAACTATCCCTTTTTTTATTATTGATATAGTTCAAGTGGATTTTTTTTTTTATTTAAAGAGTTCATATTTAGTACTTTGTTTAATTTTTGTTTTTTTTTCTTTTTGATAGGCTTCTTTTCTTTTTGGGTTTCATTCAATGCATGTTCATTTAATTCTTTTCTTCATAAAATATTTCTATTATGGTTTTAATTTTGAAAAAAAAAAAGGTTAATACAAAATAAAAGATTTTTAAGGACTAGAAAAGGGGACACTCAAAAGATATATCTTCTCAATCTTAAATCTTATAGTGTTGGGGATGAATGTCGTCCCTAATTTAATAGTCTTAACAATAAATATTGATTTTAAAACATTTCAGAAGCACAATTTTAGAAAATGATTATTAGAGATAATTTTTTATCTCTAAAACTTTTAGGATGATTTTTTATCTTATATAGAGATAATATTTTATTGGACTCAATTCTTTTAAATTTTGTAATATATTATTTTTTGTGGTTTTGGATATGTTCTCTAGGATTGTTTCCTTTGAGTACAAAGTTAGCATTCTCACCTTTAATTCTGAAATGGTATTTAGTGCAACAATATTCCAAAATCAAAAAACAATTCTTCCCAATGAAGCCTTGACTTCGTGGTAAGGAGGAGGTCTTACGACTTTAAGATTTCTAATTTATGTCTCATCATACGTGTGATTGATTTAATTTTTTGTTAGATTTATCCAAGAATATTTTAATTAATTTTTTATTTGATTATCAGTAACTAGTTTGAGCAATTATTAATGATTATTAATTATATATAAATATACCTGATTATGATTTTAATTTCTTATAATTTCAAAATCAAAAAGCAATTCTCTAAAATAATTGTGACTTATTACTATATTATAGATCTAAGATCGTACGATCAGCAATTTTTTCCACAAAAAGGAATCTCCTCATAATAATACATTTTTTTCAGGATCATCCAATGCGAGAGTAATTAATTAGTTCTGCTTTCACACACAAAAAAAAAAAAAAAAAAACTCATTAGCATCACCATCAGGTTTGAAATTAAAGGCCAACGTGCTCTGACCTGTTCAGCATACATTTGGATTACATGATACAAGTGGCAGCTCTAAAGTAAATAGTAGATATGGATTAAAGTGGGCACTACGCATGTATGGATGAGGATTGCTTGTTATTGTCTTTAATTGAAGCCTAAACCAGACTTTTGAACAAGAACAACGTTCAATTAGGTTGAGATACATTAGTTTGTCAAAGTAATCATGCTGATCATGGGATATTTACCTTTTTAATTTTTATGCCCTTGAATTGAGAATCATTGGTAGAAAAATGTTCATTTATATCTAGAAACCTTAAATTGACAAATTGTCTCCATGGTGATTGGTGAGTTATGGGATTTTCATGGTGATTTGTTAGGACTCGATTTGAGTAGTTTTAAGCCAACTTAAAAAATAAATGAACTCATCACACCATGTTCTCAACAAGTTCTCGATTAAGCTTTTAAATGAAATCAAAGTCTTTGTCCAGCTTCCTGAAGTAATTTATATTAATTTTGTGTCATTAAATTAACAATATGCTAGTTATTAATATTTGATTTCATCAAATTATGCAACTAAACTTTTATTATTAATAAATTAAATTATTTACTTAACTTCATTAAATAATTTTAATAAAAAAAATTTACTTAATATGCATACATGACGCATTTTTACTAAACTTTTTTTTTTTGGTTAAGTCCAAGATTTTATTAACAAACCAAAGCTAGCTAGCACCAAGGCTCGCAAGTTGAGCTACAGGTTGCTCAAAAACGCAATAAAAACAAAAAACCTCAAATCTTCTAAGGGCGTAACGTGCTAAAGAACCCAAACAGAAACCATTTCACCAAAGTAAAAGAGTCATTCCCACTTTTTCATCAAGACAACAAATAAAATTGCTTTAGAATCTATAATGGGGTACAGCCAATCGCAGTTTTCCATAAAAGTCGTTCCCAGCCCCTCCAAGCATCTACTTGTTACTACTTTTCTTTAACAGTTATCCATGGAAGTCGCATCTTTCCATGAAAGTTGTTCTCAGCCCGTCCAAAATGTCGTATTATTTTTTGGAGATGTAAAATATAAGTCATTTATATATATAGAGTCAATTTTTTATTATAATTATTTAATAAAATTAATATAAGTGATGTAATTTACTAATAATAGGAGTTTAATGATATAAGTTAATGAAATTAAAAACTTACAACTTATATAAAAATTAATGCTAAATTTAATGACTCATAATATTAATTACTCAATCTTCCACCACTACTAGCTACCATAACCCACTAATAATATATCAAAAGTGGATTCCAGCACTTTAAAACATGCAATTAGCAAGTAATTAGGAATATTACTCCCGTCCCTATGGGCGGGGCTCCATTTTTTAATAGCTTGATATTGAAATGTTTATTTATTTACTTTTCATATTGTTAAGTAAGTATATTCAGAATTATTAAATAATATTTTTATCTCAATTATTAGTATTTGATATATTGGCATTAAAAACTTATAAGTAAGTTAAGAGTTTATATTCTAATTTTATTTTTAATTAATTTTTTATTATAATTGAAATTACATATTTCTTATTAACATTGCTTATGGGATCTAAAAACTCACTATCAATATATAAATTTATTTTCCTTTAATTAATTTAGTTTATTTTTCAAAAGTTAAGATTCAAATCTATTATTATTATTTTTTCTTTAATCCATAAATAATTTTATTAAACAAAGAAAAATTTGTAAAAATGACTCACAGATGCACCACGTATGTCCTAATCCCATAGAGAGAGATGCACCAAAACTCCAATTAGATCAACACGACACGATGAACGACATTGGACAACACCGAAGAGACAAATTTGACATGGCAATACCTCTAGCTTTGAGCACCGACCCTTAATACTAGATACAAAGATCGAGAGATATTCACTTCAAAATTTAAAGAAATTGAGAAAAGTTAATAATTATCTTCATAAAATAAAAAAAAATTATCTTTAAAAATTTTAGAAACGAAAAATTGTTTATAACAGTCATCATTTAAAACTGCATCCTTGAAAAATTTTAAGACGATATTCATCCCCAATAATATAAAATTACATTGACATTCATCTCTAATATTGTTAAATTTAAGATAGATAGGGCTTTTTTTTTAGTCATCCTCTTATTATATTCCTAAAAATCTTTTATTACATAGTGTTGATGTAGTAAGGTTTTCATTTGTTCTGAAATTAATCATAGATGAACGACTTCAAATTCCTTATTTTTTAATGGGGTGCAGTTTTATTACTAATCTTTTTAATTTGATTAAAAATGGTGCAAAATAAATGAGTTAATTTGTCAAACCATTTTCCAAGCTCACAGGACTAGCTCGACTCGGGTTATGGGCATGATTTTTATGCAGATTACATGGTTCATAATCTTTGCTCATGCAATTATACAGTACTGCTGGATAGCACTAGTAAATTAGTGGTCTTGGAGATGTAAAATATAACCAAAGCTCAATTGGAGTTCTTTTTAGAGATAAAGTAAGAAATAGCAACTCTAATTTACTGGAAATAAAAGAAATGTTTGTATCAGTTTATTTAACCAGTTTTAATTGAAACATGATAAATCATAGGAAGAATTTGTTAATACCAATTCGACAGAAAAGAAATTCTTCTAATGTTTGCCAATCCAAGAAATTCTTCTAATGTTTAGAACAATTAAATGCCTTTTTTTTTTTCAAATTAACTTTTTAAATTAGTAGGTATAATTAAGGTCAGTTCTTTAAAGTTTGTATTTAGCCAGTTTTGCAATTAAATTTATGAAGTACTCTAGCCATTGGAATTTGGGGCATGTTTCTCTGTAGTATTACAATTGAATTTTGGAAAAGAATTAGTGGACAAATTAGTCTATAATTCAATTAGTAGTGTGTAATAACTTAATACATAAATTATAATATTCACTGTTAGTGAAAATTTAAATTTTTTTTTTTTTATTATTAGTTAACAGTCACGCCGTTTATTGATAAAGTGTCAGACTCTTACTTTCAATAGTCAAGAATCAATTTTTGACAATGCCAATTATAAAAAATTTTTAAATTTTTAAATTTTAAATATAAAATTAATAAAATAATACATATTTTTTGAATATATTTTTAAAAAATAAAAAAAAAATTTTAACAAATACAACACGTGTCAATCTCTTAAACTCATTTGCGATTTTAAAAATACCATTACTAACCTATCAAAAAACAAACTCAATTTAATAAATAATCAAAATCGTTTTGGCATTATCAATTGATTCCCTTGATATTATGCAACTTTAAGGTCTTCAATTTTGTTATAATTTTAGTCATCAATCCCCTCTAAAATTTCTTTGAATTTTTGTGTAACACTATTTACGATTTCAAGCAACCATTTTTCAAATCCTTCTCTTTCAAAAACATTATCAATGATTTGGAGAAATTTCAAAATATTAATATTTTTGTGCATTAAGATCTATTCTACCTGTTAAAGTCAGAATGGTAAAAAAGTTTTGTATATTTTATTTATGTATCTAAGTAGTTTGAGTGTATAGTATTAAATTTGCTCAAATAATTAAATTTGATTTGATTATTGTTGCATAATAAAAAAATTAATATTTTTGTATATTAAGTAATTTTGAATTATTAAATGAAAAAGTAGTTAAACAAGTTTGACTATCTAAATATCTCGAGTGCGTCCAACTGATTATAATTGATTTGACAATTATTGTCTAGGGAAATAGTTAGTATTTTTATATATTAAGCACTTTAGTCAAAAAAACAAGTTTTTTATTTGTCAGTCTATTATCTAAATAGCTTGACTGTGATATTAAACATGCTGAAATAATTAAATTTAATGTGTTGTAAAGAGAAAAAGATTAATATTTTTGTGTAATAAGCATTTTTCGATCCTTTAAAAAGCAAAATTATCGAATAAATTTTATATTTGTCAAATTTAAATCTATATTATTCGTGTGTATCATATTATTTAATCAATAATTTAAAAAGTAATTTTACATTTAATGTATTATTTTTATTGAATTCAATAAAATGTAATTCATTAGTCGTATTTTTTTCCCTTTTTAA
>JBBYHK010002031.1:0-12478 GCA_038382065.1 Adansonia grandidieri | reverse complement strand
CATGAGACCTCTATTCTTCAGTGATGACAACTATTCATATTAGAAGACAAGGATAAGGCTCTTTATAGCATAATAATTATGAAGTATGAAAAATCATTGTCAATGGACCATTCATTCTTGAGAAGAGAGTTAGAGATATTGTTTTGCCAAAGGAAATAGATGAATGGGTTAAACAAGATACTAAGATGGCACAATTAAATGCCAAGGCCATGCAAGTGCACTATTTTGTGCTCTTAGTCCAAATGAGTACAATAGAGTCTCACTTTGTGACAATGCCAAGCAAATGTGGGACAAGTTAACAACCACTGATGAAGGAACAAATTAAGTCAAGGAATCCAAAATAAGTATGCTAACACTTGACTACAAATTATTCCAAATGAAGGCAGATGAAGCTATCAAAGAAATGTCGGATAGGTTCACGGATATCATCAATGGGTTAAAGGCACTTTGAAAAACCTATCCAAAGAAAGAGTTGATGAAAAAGCTACTCAATAGTCTTCCCCAATCTTGGAAAGCAAAAGTGACAGCAATTAAGGAATCCAAGGATCCCAACACATTTTCCTTAGATGAACTCATAAATTCTCTTTTAACCTATGAGAGAAGATCAAGCATGGTCAAAAGCCACCAAAGTAAGCAAGCATTACCTTCAAATCAACCACTTCAAGTGATGTTGATGATGATGATAAGGTTAAGGAAGATGAAGAGATGGCAATGTTTGTGAAAAGATTCAACAAATTCATGCGGATGAATGGTGAAGGGAAAGTCAAACAAGAAAGAAAATGACCAAATAATTTACTATGAGTGAAAAAAATCGAGACACATCAAATTTAAGTGTCCAATATAGAAGAAAGAAAACCCAAAGAAATAAAAGAAGAAGGCTATGGTTGCTACATGGAGCAATAGTGACACAGCCGACAATGATGATAATGGAGTGGCCAACCTATGTCTTATGCCTCTTGAAAGTCCAAGGTATTCTCTAATGCTAACCTATACTCATTTGATAAATTACCAGATGGATTTGATGAGTTGGCATTAGAATTTGAAACCATGAACTTGAAATATAGAAAAATGGTTTCTAAACTTAAAGAAGAAAATGAATCATTAAACATGACAAAAAAATTATCTTAAAAGGAAAGTAGATGAGCTGTAGGTTAAAATTGATGATCTAACAAAGAAAAATAAAAACTTGCATAACTCATTTTCAAACTTTTATATGGCACAACAAAAATTGAATGATATGCTAGAAACACAAAGAGCATTCTTTGATAAAGATGGTTTAAGCTATAATGGAATTGAAAAAGAAACTCATTTTAAGAATTTTTTTGTGGAACAAAACAAATTATATGATGTATCTAGTATATGCATTCATTGCCATAAAATTGATCATACATTCCTTAAAAGTTATTACTTATAGAGGCAAGCTTATTATGAGGGTATGGATAAGGGAGTTAGCACATCTCAAAAAGAGGCTACTAAAATGAAATGGATTCCAAAAGGTGCAATAATTATGAACACTAATACCCAAGGACCCGAGAAAATTTAGGTACCTAAAAACAAAACATGATTTTATATTTATCGAAGAAAGAGCATTGCTTTAAGGCAAATTTAACAAGGAAGAATTCTTAGTACCTTAATGGTGAATGCTTAAGACATATGATCGATGACAAAAGTTAATTCATGGAACTAAGGCTTAAGGATGGTGAAGTGTTACTTTTGGTGATAACTTAAATGGACAAATTGAAGGCATTAAAGCCATTAAGGTCTCAAACATAACCTCCTTAGTATTAGTCAATTATGTAATAAGAGGATAAAAGTTATTTTTGAGTCGATGAATTATCAAGTTGTTAATATTAAATCAAATAAAATTATCTTTGTAGGACATAGAGAAAGAAATATTTATATTGTGCATCTAGATGACTTGTCTTCTCAAAATGTTTCTTTATTACTAATAATGATGATTTGTCTTGGTTATGGCATAGAAGATTAAGACATGCTAGTATCAATGTAATTTCAAAATTATCTAGGAAAGACATTGTCATTGGATTGCCAAAAATGAAACTTGATAATGATAGAATATGTGATGCATGTGTTCAAGGAAAACATAGGAGAGCTTTATTCGAACCAATTAATATTGTTTCAACTACTAAAGTATTACAACTTATTTGTATTGATTTTTTTGGCTCTATAGGACATTAAGCTTAGGTGGTAAACAAAATGGATTTGTTATTGAGGATGACAACTCCAAGTTTATTAGGTTCTCTTCTTAAGCTTTAAATATGAAGCCTTAGAAAAATTTATTACATTTTGCAAAATTATTCAAAATGAAAAAGGTTATTCTATTTCAAGTATAAGAAGTGATCATCGAAAATAATTTGAAAATCTTGGTTTTGACAAATTTTGTAATGTAAAATAGTATTAGCCATAATTTCTTAGCTCCTAGAACCCCTTAACAAAATTGAGTTATTAAAAGAAAAAGTAGAACCTTGGAAGAAATGGCTAGAGCCATGTTTTGTGAAAACAATTTACCAAGGTATTTCTGGGCAAAAGCCATTAACATTTCTTATTAAATTATAACTAGAGCAATAGTTAGGTCTATTTTAACGAAAACTCCATATAAACTTTTTAAGGGAAGAATGCCTAATGTTAGTTATTTTCATACTTTTGGATACAAATGTTTTGTGCTAAATAATGGAATGGGTATTCTTGGTAAATTTGATGCAAAAAGTGATGAAGGGATTTTTCTTGGCTATTCAACAAATTCTAAAGCTTCTAGAGTGTTTAATAAGAGAACTTTGGTTGTTGAAGAATCCACACATGTTATATTTTATGAAGCTAACTCAACCTTGAATAAGGTATCTCTTGGTAGTGATGATGTAGAGATTTACCAACAACATCAAGTTGAAGCATTACACAAGGAGCAAGAACAAACAATTCAAGATTAAAAAGCTTCAAAGAATAAGAACTACATGAGCCAACTCAAGTTGAAAGAGAAAGAAATCATCTTAGAAAATTGATTTATGTTAAAGAATGTGATCCTAATCAAGGGGTAATAACTAGATCATCTCTTAGAAATACATGTAATTATATAGCCTTTCTTTCACAAATTGAACCTAAGAATATTGATAAGGCTCTAAAGGATGATAGTTGGATCATGGCCATGTAAAAGGAGTTAAATCAATTTGAGAGAAGTAAAGTTTAGAATTTAGTGGAAAGGCCTAATATTATCCCATTGTAGGTACTAAATGGGTTTTTAGGAACAAACTTGATGAGGATGGAACCATATTTAGAAATAAGGCTAGATTAGTCGCTAAGGGATGTAGTCAAGAAGAAAAAAATTGATTTTAATGAGACTTATGCCCTCGTAATACTATTAGCCTCTGCATGTTTTAATAATTTCAAGTTGTTTCAAATGCATGTCAAAAGTGCTTTTTAAATGGTTTTATTAATTAGGAAGTTTATATCGAGCAACCTCTCAGTTTTGAAAATCATCTTTATCCTGATCGTGTTTTTAAACTCTCAAAAGCATTATATGGTTTAAAGCAAATGCCTAGAGCATGGTATGAAAGGCTTTCAAAATTTTTAATTGAAAAAGGCTTTAATAAAGGCAATGTTGACAAAACTTTTTTTATAAAAGTCAAAGGTAAGGATATTTTAACAATTCAAGTTTATGTTGATGATATTATTTTTTGGTACTACTAGTGAATCTCTTTATCAAGAATTTTTTAAGTTAATGCAAGGTGAATTCAAGATAAGAATGATGGGAGAAGTAACATTTTTTTTGGGACTACAGGTCAAGTTAACAAAAGAATGGCATCTTCATCTATCAAGTAAAGTATACAAAGGAATCATTCAAGAGGTTCAAATCTAAACCTATGAGTACTTCAACAAAGCTTGAGAAGGATGAAAGAGGTAAATGTCTTGACCCTAAACTTGATAGGTCTATGATAGGCCTATTGCTATATCTTGGCTCAAATAGACCTGATATAATGTTTACTATATGTCTAAGTGCTAGATATCAATCGTCACCAAGGGAATCACGTTTAGTTGTTGTAAAAAAAAACTTTAGATATCTTAAGGACACTCTTAATCTAGGCTTATGGTACTTAAAAGAATCATCTATCGCCTTACATGCTTATTTCGATGCGAACTTTGGTGGATGTAAAATTGATAGGAAAAGCACTTCTACTACTTGTCAATTTCTTTGAAATATGCTTATATCATGGTTCTACAAAAAATAAAACAGTGTTGCTTTACCATAATTTGGGTGGAGTACATATCTGCGGGAAGTTTTTGTGCCTAAATCTTGTGGATAAAACAACAAATGGAGGATTTTGGAATTACCATAGATCATATTCCTATTAAATGTGACAACACTGTGCCATTTGTCTCACCAAAAATCCAATTCAACACTCTAGAACTAAGCACAGAGAGATTAGACATCACTTTATTAGAGATCATGCGCAAAAAGGTGATATAGTACTTGAATTCGTTGATACCTAGCATTAAATAGCCAATATTTTCACTAAACTACGTGACAAGGATAGATTTTGCATAATTAGAAGAGAACTTGGTTTAATGAATGCACCCTACATTTATAAGTTTAATAAGATGTTAATATGTCACCTTAATGTAGTATACACTATGTTACTTGATTTTAAAAGCTAGCCTTACATATCTCTTTGTTTATGAATGATGTGTTATTTTATACCTCTTGCTGCTTGAATGATTTTGTTTCATGGTTAAATTTTGATTTGTTGTTCATGCAAAATGATTTTGATATCAAAGTTTTGATCATATTTGCATTTTCAAATTTTTTCAATAAGCAATTGTGTCAAAAATATACTTGAATGGATACCATATAAGTATAAATGACACCATACTAAGCTATATGTGTCGATAACATGTCAAAAATCATTTCTAGTCTTGAGACATAGTTCATGGTATCAATAGTTCATGGTATTGATACTAAACCCATAATTGTTCTATGCATCGATGCTTAACTCTAAGTATCAATCTAATGTATTGATACTTCTTAGTTTGTATCGGTACAAGCTAAAAATCATCTCTAGTCTCGAGACCAAGTTCACGGTATTGATACAAACCTAGAATTTTTCTTTGTATCAATACGTGACTCTAAGTATTGATACAATGTATCGATACAACCTAGTTTTTATCGATACAAACTATTGATTTAGGCTATTCTCGTGCATGCAACTTTATTTTCATCGAGCTTTAGCCACTGTTCACTTAGTTTCCCTTAACTTAATCACTTTTCAATCACCACACTTCATCCAATCTTTATCTTTTCATAAAATTCTTAATCCAGAATAGCTATTTTTCATCAAAATTCACCATTTTATTTCAAAAAGCTTAATCCATTAGCACTCAAAACCATAAAAAATTCAAAAAAAATCTCTTCACTCAAACCTTAACTATTTTCTCTTCAAAAACATTGAAACTAGTCCAAATTTCTTCCAAATTTTTTAGTGCTTTGTCATTTCAAGGCTTCCTAACCTTGCTTGTTGTGATATGTTTCAAAATTACGATATTAGTATACTATATTGCCACCAAAACCATTTGTCTACCACCTGATCGACCATATTCCTATAACAACTTTTTGTTAGTAACCCATCTTGTGTAGGTAACCTATCCCTAGCACAGTTTACTTGCCCTACTTCCTTTTGTACCCTACACCACTCTAATAAAACCTTCTTCGAATCGACTCTCACTTCATCCGATTCCTTTTAAATTATTCCAATCACTTCACCAACATCTGAACCCCCATCCAATTCTACCCTATCACCACTTGCTTGAAAATTTTTCCAACCACCTTGACATGCTACCATGCCTCCCAAAACCAAACAAACCACCTATCATCAAGGTTTTGTCACCCATGCTTCCATTTTTCTACTCATTAACCATTTCCAACCAAAATCGATAATTTTTTGACTCATCTTTCCAAGATGCATGGGCTCATGAGTGATTATGCCTGTATGCATATCCAATAATGTTGAGTTACTGATTTTCTTTTTGTTCGGTCCATGGCTTATCCCTATATCCAAACTTTTGATATTTTTGACTGGACCAAAAATTCTTTCTCTCAATATTTTGATTTGTGAGAGCCTTGTTCATGGGTTCTTTAGCAACGCTTCGCTTGTAATTGATTATCATGACCATGTTTTACTATTCAATCTTATCTTTTGGGACAAGATCTTGTAGTCGACCATGATTCCCTTGAGACCATCTTTGGTTTCTCGAATACAGGTATAACAAATGAAGGTCCTGCTCCTGCTACCTTGTGTACTCTAAATAATAAAGCCACCCACCCTCTTTTTTCCCATTAATCGTCTAATTCATCTTATCATTTCTCATATGCTCTGCCCCTATGGAACCTAACACACCTTAATTAGTGACTTCAACTATTAATGGCTCAATATGATTCAAATCAAAACTTGCCCAAACCTTACCTACTTTATCTGAGCTTATCTTTTGTGTTTATGGTTGTCATAATCTCCTACATGGCATGCCCTTGAGGTACTACCTCAAAACTTAAGGCCTTGATCTTGCCTGGGACCCCAGGACTATGGTATCTCCCTATCATTATATTGCACAAAAATCCATAGGGCTCACTGGGTATGACATTCAAAGAGCTAATTTTGTTCCTTAGGTTCATCGATAACCATCTCAACCACTTGCGTAACCCGATGCTCCTAATCTCGATGATCATGATGGTGATAATGTGGAGCATGATGTGCCTCCTCCACCTCCAACTCCTAATGCCTCATCATCCATGCCTATGGCCATCTAAATTATGTAGCTATCTTGATACATGGCAGCAATGCTTTGATTCTTGGGATCACCATTTTGATTCTATCATGCTCACTTTTTTAGTCTCAAGCATAGTCACCGACCGTTGATCAAGCAATTCCACAACTTTTTGGTAGCCTTTTCTCATGCTCCTCTACTTACTTCTCTATTCATCGAGGATCCTTCGGCCAATGATAATTAGTCATATTAGGATATTTGTAGGATCATTCTTTAAGTTTTTAGGATTTTATGGTTCTCAAACTCTTTCCATTCCATTGCACATCTTGTAATTATTTTGTCAAATATATTTAACGCCCTATTCTCAATGAATTATCTTTGATTGTGCACACTATGATTGCACTTTCTACATTGCTTTGAATTGATCTTTCTTGTATTTTGACATAACTAGATGGCAACAAAATGCTATAAATTTGCCAAATATGTCTTGCATCTATTGATATAATGATATTATTAAGCACTTGATTATGATGATGATATTATTGTGTTGGAACGTAATAACATGTTGATATTGAACCTTTTTACATACCATAGCTTGATTTGTGAAAATCATGGGCAATATTTTAGATTTAAAATGTTGTAGCTTTAAAGGACTCTATTTTCTCAATTAAAACTTTTGAAAACCATTGCTTTTATTAAAGGGGAGCTTTTTATTACAAACCTTAAAAAATTTATAGGGAGTCATTAACAAGCAAATTTATCTTAAGTTTTCTTATATCAAAATGGGGGAGAATGTTAGCTGTGAATTAATTTCGATTTTGATAAAAGAATAACTTAAACTAAATTAACATATACTCAACAGTTTCCAACTTAGTACTTATGTTAAAATGAAAAATATTTTGAATTATTTTCTTAAAAATATATGTTCCAAAATGCATGTTTCTACTTAGAATATTTTTTAGATATGTTTGTGTCAAATTCAAGCCAAGAAAAATCATTTTACAAAGGAGTTTAATGGGATGTATCGACACAGTGATAAATGTATCGTTACTATGTTTGAAACCTCAAATGTATCGATACAAATTAGCATGTATTAATACACCATAGTGAATATTGATACTCACCCTATATGTATTGATACATTGCTTGGCAGTAACTAAGGTTTGGTTAAAACCTTTCAAATGTGTCTATACAAGTGTTTCTGTATCGATACAAGATGATAAGTATCATTACTCAATTTAATGTATTGATACAATAGACTATAATGGTCACATTTTTAACCTATGTATCAATACTCTTCGTATTATATCGATACAACATTTTGATCTAAAGGGCAACAAGCATTTATGAAGGCTACAACGGCTTTCCACAAGCCTCATTTACTGCCTAGTGTCTATAAATCAATTCTAAGCTATAAATAGAGGTTCCAAAAGCTGAAGAAGCAAGAGACACAAAAATCAATCGAGCATTGAACAACAAAAGCTCAAAGTTTTCAAATTCTTCATTTTTCTTGTATCCAACTTATACTTTTTCAAATTTATTTGTATCTCATCATTTTTGTACTTAAACTCTTGCAAACACCTACCTATTAGAGGTTCTAATTATTTGTAAACACTATATTTATATCATAAAAGAGTTTGTGTGAAAATAAGTGAAAACACTTAAGAATTAGGGTAGAATTCTTAAAGGGATTAAAAGGTTCTATCTAAGCCTTAAAAGATATAGTTGTAAGGTTACAGCTTAGCCTCAAGGGTAATAATTTTATTAGTGAATTATGGGTATCACCTAGGCAAACAAGTGCCAAGAAGAGAGGACGCAGGCTCCTAGTTCAAAGATCAAACCTCTATATATTGATTGTTTGTTTCTCTTATCCTTAACTCCTTTTTTAATCTCACTTTACTTTAAGTTTCCTTAAAAGGTCAATTTGTGATCAAAGTTTTCATAGAACCAATTCACCCCCTCTTGGTTCAATCATTATTTTGAGCTAACAAATATGGTGTATCCTAATGAGGAGAACCTTTTTATGGTGGCCAATCAGAAAAGGAATATAGATAATTACGATAATCCATGTTTGTCTTATTCGATGGATGAACTTTAGTTCCACGAAAAATGATACAAAGAAAGCATTTATTGGGTAACAAAAGCATCAATCTCATATATCCTAATGATAAGAACATATTTATAGTGCCCAATCACAAAAATAATGGAAATTGTTATGAGCATCCATGTTTGTCTCATTTGACGAACAGCTTTCATTCTATGGAAAATGCTAGAAGGAAAAGCATTTCTTGGGAAATATAAGCATCAATATTTTGTATCCCAATGAGAAAATCGTGTTTATGGTGGCTAATTTCAAAAAGAATGGAGTTTATTATGAGAATCAATGTTTGCCTCTGTTAGCTATATTAGCTTTGAATTAATCTTAGTTTTGATATAACTAAAACTTAAGCTTAATTAGCTTGTGTTTAAATATTTTCAAGATTAGTATTTTTCCATGAAATATTTTGTAAACACTTTGAAAAATACTAGAATGTGTTTTAACTCCTTCAAGCACTCAAAAATGTGTTCTTAATACATATTTTTATATAAAATATTTTTTAGATAAGTTTTACATGTTTTAAAGTCATGAAAAACCTTTTAAAAGCGATTTTCATATGAATGTATCGATGCACTATGTGTATGTATTGATACAATAATTGGAAGTAGTTAAATTACCTTAAAATGCAGAAATCACTGTTCATGTATCAAGATAGATCATTATGTATTGATAAAGGACTATTCATGTATTGAGGTAGATCTTTCTTTATTGATACAAGATTGCTTAACGATTATATTTTTGATCGTTAAACATAATGTATCGATACCCACTCAATTTGAAGGCCCTAACGGCTACATTCTTTCACCAAATATCCCCAATGACTATAATCATGATCAAGGCTATAAATAAGCCTCTCCAACACCTCCAACAAGAAGAAGAACCAATAGATTTGTGCTTAAAGTCAAATCTTTCATCTTTTTCATCATTTTCACTAAGTAGTTCATCTTTGTATAGGATTAATTCTTCCTATTTTTGTATTCTTCATTTTATATCTTTAGATTCAAATTATCCTTGAGCCAAACATTCTTGTAAACACCTAACCTTTAGAGGTTAATACTTAGCCCCTGAAAAGTAGAGAAGGTTTTTACTTAGCCTTCAAAAGTAGTGAGAGGGAATTCTACCTTAGCCATAAAAGATAAAGGGTAGAGGTTTCTATCTTGGCCTTCAAAGATGGAGAGTGTAAAGGTTATACCTTGTCCTTGAAAGGTAGACAATTCAAGTAAGTGAATTGTGGAAATCCGAGGCAAGTAAGGCCAAGGTTGAGAATGTAGGCAATTAAGGTGAACCTCTCTAAATCATTGAGTTTGCTTCTCTTTCCCTTATCTTTAATTGTTTATTTCTATTCACTAACTTTCGCTCTAAAGTTTATTGTTTGGATTTCTTAATTTTATTTATCAAAGTTTCAATTTACCAAAATGTTGTGAAATCAATTCACCCCTTCTTGATTTTATTCACCATTAAAGGTCTAACAACCTTATTTGATGTACAAATTTTAATTCTAGGGAAAATGGTGGAAAGAAAAGCTACTGTTAGGAAATCAAATCATCAATTTCTTGTATCCTAAAATGGGGAACGTGTTTGTGGTGGCCAATCACAAAAAGATTGTAAATTGTTACGAGTATCCATGTTTGTTCTTTTAGGCATATGAACTTTGATTTTAAGGAAAATGGTGGACAGAAAAGCTTTTCTTAGAAAACCAAAGCATTATTATCGTGTATACCAATAAGGAGAACATGTTTATGGTGGCTACCCTGAAAAGAATGAAGATTATTGCAAGAACCAATGTTTGTCTTATTTGATGGACAAATTTTGATTCTAAGGAAAGCAGTGCAAAATAAGCTTTTCTTGGAAAACCAAAGCATTGATATCATGTATGCCAATAAGAAGAACCTGTTCATGGTGCCTAATCATAAAAAGAAAGGAGATTATTATAAGTATCCATGTTTGTCTCAGTTGATAGATGAACTTTTTCTCTAAGGAGTATGGTGGAAAGAAAAACTTTTGCTGGGAAGCCAAAGCATCAATATTGTGTATCCAATAAGGAGAACATGTTCATGGTGGTTTAACACAAAAGAATATGAATTATTATAAGCATCCATGTTTGTCTTATTTGAAGGATAAACTTTAATTCTAAGGAAAATGACACAAGGAAAGCTTTTCTTGGGAACCCAAAGCATCAATATCATGTATCCTAATAAGAAGATCATGCTTATGATGGCCAATCACAAGAGATATGGAAATTATTATGAGCATCCATGTTTGTCTCATTTAATGGATGAACTTTGATTCTAAAGATAATGGCAGAAAAAAAAAGCTTTTCCTTGGAAACCAAAGTATCAATATCCTGTATCTCAATAAGGAGAGCATGTTTATGGTGCCCAATAAGATTGTTACGACTATCTGTATTTGTCTTATTGGATGAACAAGCATTGATTCTAAGGGAAATGGTGGAAAAAAAGCTTTTCCTGGGAAACCAAAGCATTAATGTCATGTAACCAAATGAAGAAAGCATGTTTATGGTGCCCCATCACAAAAAAAAGTAAATTATTATGAATATCCTTGTTTGTCCCATTTGACAAATGAATATTGATTCTGAGGAAAAAGACCTACAGAAAATCTTTTCATGGGAAACCAAAGCATCATTATCATGCATCCTAATGAAGATATTGTGTTTATGGTGGCCAACACAAAAGGAATGAAAATTATTATGAGTATCCATATTAGTCCCATTTAACAGATGAACTTTAAAGGATAATGGTGGAAGCAATAGCTTTACTTGGTAGACTAAAGCATTAATATATGTATCCAATGGAGAGAATGCATTTATGGTAGCCAATCACAAAAAGAATTTAAATTATTAGGAGTATCCATTGTAGGCACTTTATTTTGTTCGGGCTAATTTTTTTTAGCAACTGAGCTAATTTTCCATGATCCAAGCATTTTTTACTCATCCACCATTGATCAAAAACTCAATTTTAACTCGTTTATTTATATAAAAAAAGATCAAAACCTATGTCAAATTACAAATTTGGACTTTTGAATTAATCAAAACATTTTTTTTGAAGTCTAAATTAGATAGAAAAGGTCAATATCACATGATCACCTTACTCCCTAGCTTGTTAACCAATATCACCACCAGCCACCCTATTTACTGGAAAATCATTTTAGCATTTAAACCAGCCACCCTATGCTTATCACATTGCCAGCAAGTTGCTCCCCTATAGCCCTCATTCTAACATCACCTTATTCCCATTGTGAAATGGCTAAAAACACCTCCAATTTGGCTCCAAAATGTTGGTATAAAGGGAGCACTTCTATCTCAGCAAAAAAAAAGGTTAGACTTTAGCTCATTTTCAACTTACAAAACCATTCCTACACCAAGAAAACCAAAATCCCATAGCTCTTCACCCATCACCCAAAAAAAACCCCAAGACACTCATTCCTCAACCATTACACATTGTAAAAATCACCCTCATCCATACCAAAATCAAAACCTCATTATTTCTCTCTTTTTCTTGCTTATTAACAACAAGGAAAGGAGGGAAATACAAGCTATCTCTACTGCTCCAATTATTTGGCCAAGAAGTGAAGTTTTGTTGCTATAACTTCTCACTT
>JBBYHK010002020.1:0-11232 GCA_038382065.1 Adansonia grandidieri | reverse complement strand
AATCTTTCTACTATGTTCCTATTTGCTTGTGGACATAGCTAATCCTAACCAGCCTTGTTCCTATCTGTTTGTCCTTTATTAAAAAAAAAATAATATGGTTGAGGGAATATTTCACCTAAAAACTTTTATATGATTTTAGAATTTTCCGATCAAAATAAAAGAAATTATGTAATAAAATTTAGTTAGTTATTGTTGTAAGTGAGTCTCAGGTAATATTTTGGTATTAAAAGTATTCATGTGTTAAGCTAGTTCAAGTTGGGTCATGGTTTAAATTTTTTTCTAGTCCTTTTATCCAGATTTTGTTTTCGCTTGGCCCCTAAACCTTTTTTACTATTCAAAAATATTAAAAAATAATTTTTATATTACTTTTTATAATTAAATTTAAATTAAAAATATATTTATCACTAAACAGTGCCCGCCCTAAATCACAAATACATATGTCCGACCTGCTGAATTTGAGTTTGGTTGGATCAGTTACTGAGCTCTTGAACAAATTTATTTAGCAACCGAATAATTTAATAGGTTATTGCAATACAATACCCTAAAAAAATCGAATAATTTGATAGGTTATGCTTTTAATAAAATTTGATTGCAAAATAAATTTTTCAACTAAATATTCAATCAGAGATAATCTTTTTCGATAAAATTTTATTGTGAGATTTTTATTTAAAAAATATGATATTTTATTTTTTGACAAATAATTCCATCGGAAAAATAATTTTGGCCGTAACGTGCCAAAAGTTTTCTTGATAGAAGTATATTATTTTCTATGAAATTTCTCTCGAATTAAAGATTATTTCCGTTAAAATTAAATAGATATTTTCGATGACAAGTTTTCATCAAAAAAGATACATCGTTGATAAGCTTTTCTCTTGTAATGTGTTATTGTTTTGTATTTTCTTACTTATGGTTATTAATTCTTTTTGTAGGTTTTTTTTTTTACTTTCTCTATCACTGGCTGCTCTGATTGTCCTTGTTCTTTTGGATTAATTACAATAATTGTTACATACATCGTATATGAATAATTATTGTTTTATTTATTTTAAAAATATGTAATTGAATATTTTATAAATAATTAAAATTAATAAATGTATTAACGTATAAAGTTTGTTCAATGTTATTTATTATTTAATTTTAATTAAAAATTAAATTTTATGAAAAATAAAAAATTCAAATTTTAACTTCTTTTATTTTTTATCAAATAAATTTATTTCTATTTTAAGATTAATAAAAAATTAAAACGCTAAAAATAAAATAATTTTAATTTAAAATTTAACACTTTATTTATTTATCATCAAATAAATATGTTTAATGAAATTAAAAATCTTACTTATGAATATTGGGTAAATATTATCGATATTGAAAATATTTATAATGATAATTTAAAAATATAGTTAATATTTATAACTATTTTTATCTCAAAAGAATTATATATATATATATATATAGATAGACAAGGTATGATTAGGTTGACTAAAAAAATTAACAAACTAAAGGCAATGATAGAGTTTGACATGGCTCTGGTTGGTCTTATGTTATTAGATCGTTATTGTTGTATTCAAGCGACAAACATCTCGGAACCATGATATCAGAATATTTATACACAAGTGGACAGTAATCTCAATTCTCAAGTCAATTATAAATCAGAATACCATATAAGGTTAACCCAATCAATTCATGAACAGGTAAATTAACAGGACAATATTGCATAATATAAAGGGTAAATTACACATATAGTTAATTTTTTTTTAGATTTTTATTTTGGTTATCCAGTTATGAGAAACATTAATAGTCATCCATGTTATAAAAATTCAGTTTTGGTCACCCGGCCGTTGACATGCCATCTGATATGCAATGTAACATTATTTATATAGTATTATGATTTTTGAAAAAAAAAAATTGATAATAAGCAAAGATAAATTACATTTTTTATCACTAAACTTTTTGAAATTTCTATTTTGGTCATCAAACTTAAAATGTTTATAATTTGGTCACTAGCATTTGTAAAGTTATCAAGATTTTGGTCTATATTTATGAACATTTGGCTATTAATGCGGCTTTATAACATTTTAATTACCAACGTTTGTGAACTTTAATAAAATAAAATATTTTTATTTTTACTATATATTTTGTTGCATGGAATTAAAACCCATGGCGAATCTCCAACTAAAATTTTAGGTAACCAAAGTGTATTTCATTTTTTATATCTTATACACTTCAAAAAATTATATAATTTTAGTGCATTTATATTAAAAAAAAATAACAAATAAGTGGATAGCGATGGGTATAAGTAGTGTGCTAACCTAAAGATAATATTTTATTTATAGTCTTTTGGCAAGAATAGTTGGTAGTAAGTTAAATTTAAATTAGCTAAGTCTTTAAATGTCTATGATGTATATATATACACACACACACACACACACAAAAACAGACATCTAAGGTTGAAAAATTTTTTATCCTTATATAAGTTACCATTGTTTTATGATATGTTTTATATATACACAAAGTTAAAAAAATTTTGGGGTTTTGTCCACCCAGTGCCCCCTAGAAGATTTGCCAACGGTTAAAACTATAAACTTTCGTTATAAATAAAATCTTAACATCATAAAATTTTTCATACACTACAAAATAAGAAATTTTTAAGGATGAGAGAAAAGGATAATAAAAAAAGTTATTTTCTATCTTGAATTTAATAGTATCAGAAACAAATATTATTCTTAATTTATCAGTGTTGAGAATGAATGTTGTCTCAAGAACTTTTCAGAGACAGTTTTATAGAATGATTGTTAGAGATATTTTTGTTCCTAATATTTTTTAGAGATGATTTTTTTATTTTTTGAAGATAATTATTCATATTTCTCAATTCCTCTAAATTTTATAGTGATATTTCAGTTAAATTCTTTGGTTGGCTAATGTAGCCTTTATTAGATACTTAAATTTATTTGGATGAACTAGATGTTAAATATTTGAAGTAATGCATTTTAATACTTTTGGCCATTGAGTTTATCCCACAAATTTTCAAAATTTAAAGGGCATAAGTACAATAAAATAAGAGTTCATAGTGATAATTTCATTCAATAAAAAAAATTAAATGCTTAATTATTATTTTTACAAAGTTTGAATGCTTATTTATTTTCTCAAGATATTTTAATATAGATAATAAAAATAATAAAATAATTTATTATAGTGAATTTCCAAATTTTTGGGAATCAAATCTTCATAAAAGCCATGTCAACAACAAATCAACAAGGGTACAATAATCTCTACTATATTAAAAGGGCTAGCTGAATTGGTTACAAGTTAACCAGACAGTAATTCAATCAGTGAAATTACTTAAAAATTTTAAAAGCATATTAATAATGATATAAGTTAAGAGATAAATGTGTTTTTTCTATAAAAAATAAAACTACCCACTAATCAAATTTTTTTAAAATATTAATTTTTTATTAATTTTTTTCTTAACCTAGTATTAATAAAATAAGTTTCGACAAACATTGTTAAGCGAATTATGAATTTTCAAAGTTGGGAGACCAAAATAAAAATTCTAAGTGATCAAAAATGTCATTTGCCGTTTTTAAAAAGTATACCATGAACTAATGAGTTACAAGCTTACAAACAGTAATACCACTAATTTTATATAAGATAATGAAATACATAATTTAAGAAATAAAAAATCCAATTAGAATGAGATCCAAAACGTAATACTTATAAATACAACTATATTACTAATTGTTTGCTTTTCTTTCATACCTAGACTTAATTAGTTTATTCATACTCCCTATTCTTTTAGAATTCACAATTTTTTAAAATAATTATTTTTTTTAATCACAACCTAATTAATTAATTAGATCATGAAATTATCATATATATCTCTTGTCATTCATGTTTCAAATAATCGTATCATGTCCAAAATTATTGTCTACAAATCATTATATCATCTCTTCTTCACTAATCATTACTAGTTAATATTTACTATTCAAATGATATATTATTAAAATATTTAAATATATACTATTTACCTCAAGTACTTTTTAATCATGATTTCTTAAAAATTTTAGTTTTAAATTAAGATTAGATCATTAATATAAATAATCGAGTAATAACTATTAACGGTATTTTTTATATTGTTTTACCAACTCATAGGCCTTAATTTTATTTTTATTTAAATGTAGTCATTTGCCCATTCTGATTTAATTATTAATGTGTAAAATATATTTATTTGTATGCATGATATTAATCATAATATATGTTGAATATTTTAGTTCATCAAATTAGTATAAAAGAGACCATAATTTGAGAATAGGAAAAAGGATTACAAATGTTATAATTTGAATGCTAGATGTCACTTCTTAAAAGTGACTATATAAACCTCCTATATTTTTCTTCTTTGAAATTTTATTTTTGTTTAAGCTTTAACCTTTTAGTTAGAAGATGATAATGAAATGTAGATTTTTTTTATGGACATCTACATCCACTTCATAATTATTTTGTTAGCATAAACTAACTATCTTTCTTTTTCCCCAAAGATCTTGGCTGCACATTTGATATCCAATATTTATTTCGTACTAAAATTTTTATATTCTCATATAACATTTATTAGTAATGTTATAATTGAATTTATATATATATAATTGCATATTCGTGCATTCCATGGGCTTAAAATTAGTGCTTAATAGTATTCAAAATATAAATATTAAAAATTATATTATTGAAATAATTATATTAATATTTCTAATATTTTTAAAATTAAAAATTAAGTATTAAATATTTTTATTAATAATAATATTTTGCTTGAGTTAAATTTCAATCTAAAAATCATGTTACTTAGGAGAGAGCTCGTTTTTTGAAAAATGTTTTTTACTTTCGAAAAGGGAAATATAATTTTCAGAAAAAATTACCCTATTTTCCATTGGTCAATAAATAACTGTTTCGTTGACCAAGCAAATTTCTCCCAGACAAGCACTTGAAATCATTTTCTACAAAAACAAATGGACCTTGAATCTTGAAATGTCAAATTCAATTAGTTTTTGTTTGTTCACTCGGACAACCAGCTGCACTCTTGTTGGCTAATAATGCTTTATGTATACACCACCATGAATTTGTATGAAGCTACCATTCTAAAAGGCAAGTTTAAAATAATTCTGGATGACTTGGTAACTTTTTTTTTTTTTTTCTCAAAAGTATTAGTGATGAAGGTAGACTTGGTCTAGATTAGATATTAATATCTTTTATGATTGTTTAGGTTTGATTGGGTTTAAACATGGGTTTTATTTTATATATAGACTCGATCCTAAATGTAAAAGAATCTACCCAAGCCCGTACAAGTTTGTTCAAATTTTACATGGAAAGGATCGACAATATTTAGAAAATGTATGATCATTTTTACATAAAAAAGCCATCAAGCTAAAATGGATTGATAAAGAAAATTGACTAAGATGCATTCAGATATATCTCCCTTAAAAATTAATTGTTTAAACTATTAATATATTAATTTATCAAATTATTATTATTATTATTATTATTATTATTTAATCTATAATATAATATAGTACAATATATATAAGTGAAAATGTGAAAAATCTTTTGAATTAACGAAAATAGTCATAAATATTCACTATATTTCTAGATTGCCACTGCAATATTCTTATTATTAATAAGAGTTATCCAATTTATAGGTAGAAAATTTAATTTCATTAAAAGTGCTTTATTGAATATATTTATTTGATAAATTTTACATTAAATTGCTTTATATTTTGAGTTTTAATTTTTCATTAATCTTAAAATACAAATGAATTTATTTGATAAAAATAAAAAAAGTTAAAATTATATTGATTTTTTTATTTTCATAAATTTTATATTAAAATTAAAAATAATAATTTTGTAAATTTAAATGTTGAACAAACTTTACATGTTAATGTAATTATTAGTTTGAAAATAAATACTAGTATATATAAATATATAACAATATATAATTTTTGAACCTAGTTGGACCTAGCTTGGTCATTAGTGTTATAGTCATGGCCTAACCACTTTTTTAAGTGGATTGTTTTTTTTCTTTTTGAACTAAACCTACATTTTAAGCAAAATATTTTTGTCAATCTTCTCAAATATCGAGTGAACCTTCGAATTTGACTAAATAACCTCAACTATAAACAAATCAAAGTTGTGGACCTTCGCAAGGAGTTATATTTGATTTACAAAATTCTTTTCAAATATCGAGTGAATTTTTAAACTTAACCAAGTAACTATGACTATAAACATGTCTATAATTAGACCTTTGTAAGGAGTTATATTTAATTTGCAGATTACATTAAAAAAGATCATTGATTAAGAAAATCAAACCTTATTTAATTTGTAGATTACATATAAAAAAGATCATTGATTAAGAAAATCAAACCTAAATCTTACAAGTGAAATATTCGATTTTTACACACTTTACAAAACCGTTTGACTTGATAACTTTATATGATTATAGTGTATATAACTTTAATTAAGAGGAGGCAAAAAAGCGAAGAAGTGTCTTTTAATAAATCATATTGAAAGCATTCAGCAACATTCTTCATTATTGATATTTAAAGTAATTATTTGGCTTCTTCTTGAATAAGATTGAATTTTATTCAAAGTTCATTAGAAATATAACTCGATATGGTATGTTCTATGTTTAAAAAAAATTGCTCTTTATGTTAGTACATTTTTAAGTTAAACTATTCATAGTTTATTTTAAGCATTTCTTTTTGCTAAATGTTATAATATTCTGTTATTCTTTATATATGTATATTAATCAATCATGTAAATCTTACAACTATTTTTAAAGTTAAAAAGTCAAATTGACTTGATCAAAATGATTGAATCAATTGGATCTACTTACTCAAATAAAAAATAGTTTAAATATTAAATTAATTAATTTTAATACTAAATAATTTATAAAAATAATAAAAATTATATTGGGTTTGATATGACCTTTAATATAAAATTAAAATATTAAAGATTTAAATCTAATCACCTAAAAGAATAAATAAATAAATATAAAATTACTTTTTACTAATTTCATCGGTTTTTATTAGTTTTTTAATGGTTGAACAGCTTTTGATCGACCATATGGATTTTCGTTTTTAGGCATATGTTGAACCAATCAAACTATAATGATTCTTAATTAAATCGGTTCAATTAATCAATTCGGTCTGTTTTTTTTTTTTCAAATTGACTATTTTTGTACATTAAAATAAATAAAGAAAACACATTAAAAAAAGTGTATATAATAAAATTAGTTTGTGGCACTTCGCTTGAGAATTGAGAATTAAATCATTATTAAAAATTAAGCCGTTAAGACTATTAAAGTTATAACTTTGTTTAAACTCTTAGCAATCTCAATATATGAATTAGATTAGAATTTATCTAGTTAAAGTTCATTTTTTTTTATTAAGCTAACGATAAACAAAAATATTTATTTTCATGAGTTCAATTTTTTAATATGTATACATATATACCATTATAAATATAGATATTGATACAGATTAAGGATAAATATAACGTAAAGATAGCGATGATGTTGATATTGGTAAATTTTTACATTAAAAAAATATGATGGATAATATATATATATGTATATATATATTATAGTATTATGATTTTTCACACTTAAAAGAAAAATCTATCGAAGATTATCGATCAATTTTAGATATTGACGATATTGCATCAATAATTTTTCACGCTTAATCAAAAGAAAAATGAAGCTAACCTTGTCCACTACTTCATTTACAAGGAAAATTGACCAGTAATCCACAAGGCCCTAACTAATTAAGTAATTAATCCTAATTTCTAATGAAAACATATATATAATCAGTGGCTTTAATTAATTATTAGTATAATAAAAATTATGATATGATAGATTTTAATTGATTTGCGTTACAGCCAAATCAGTGGCTTTAGAAATTGCCTATCTACATAATTTATATGCTACTTCATTTAGAGACGTTATGGAGAATGACTGTTTGATTTTGTTAATGGATCAACCTTAACTAGCCATTCACTAATCCTTACCTAATTAATGAGATTTTCACAAATTCTTCTAATGATTTATATCTGAATACATTATCTCCAAAATCTTTCCGCAGATAATCTCAATATTAAATTAATTAATTTTTCTACATGACAGTATAAATAGGGGAGCTTCATCAGTCTTCAACGCATCATCAAACATAAAGCATAACAATGGCTATTAAAACCTTTTTTATCATTCTTCTTTCATATGTTCTCCTTTCTTTTTCAACTGTTTCTTTTGCTAGACTTGATCCTATTGAAGCAAATCTAGTTGACGACGGTATACCTAAATATCTTCATGTTTGTGACCCCCAAAGATACAAAGCTCTTGGCTTAGACATGTCTCAATTTGCATTTTGTGATAAATCTTTGTCCTTTGAGGTTAGGGCTAAGGATTTGGTGGATCGATTGACTTTGGTTGAGAAGGCTCAACAAATGGGAGATCATAACAGTACTTATTTGACACGGTTAGGTGTCCCGAGCTATAAATGGTGGTCCGAGGCATTGCATGGCGTGGCTCAAGTTGGTCCGAATCCGGTTACACATTTTGATCACGTTGTTCCAAGTGCAACAAGTTTTCCAAATGTTATTCTCACTGCTGCATCATTCAATCAAACACTTTGGAAAACTATTGGCAAGGTGAATTTTATTTTATTTTACTAATTAATTGACAAAGTACCGGACTTTTTTTGCTCAAATGCTTGAAATGAGTACTTATATATATTTTTTATATATATGTAGGTTGTGTCAACAGAAGCAAGAGCAATGTATAATTTAGGACGAGCTGGGTTGACATTTTGGAGTCCTAACATCAATGTAGTGAGAGATCCAAGATGGGGAAGAACTTTGGAGACACCAGGAGAAGATCCTTATGTTGTTGGATTGTATGCAGTTAACTTTGTGAGAGGCTTGCAAGATCTTGAAGGATATGAGCATAGCAGTGATCCAAATTCTAGACCTCTCAAAGTTTCAGCATGTTGTAAGCATTTTTCTGCTTATGACGTCGAAAATTATTACGGTCTTGATCGACTTCATTTCGATGCAAAGGTATTGCTTATGTTAGCCTATGATTGGTCTTTATATACTTTTTTTAGTAAAGACAGTAATTAACTAACTTAAGTACTTAATTGCTTTTTGTGAATTAGGTGTCTGAGCAAGACATGGTGGAGACTTTTAATCTACCCTTTGAAATGTGTGTTAAAGAGGGTGATGTTAGCAGTGTTATGTGTTCTTACAATCGTGTCAATGGCATTCCAACTTGTGCAGATGCTTATCTTTTGAAAAAATTAGTTAGGAAAGATTGGGATTTGCATGGGTATGTATTGGATCAATAAAACACAATTCTTTTTATAATTAATATATAATTTATAAAACTTTAATTTCATCTTAATCCCAATGGTTTCTAGGTATATCGTAGCAGATTGTGATTCTATTGAAGAACTTGTGAGAAGCCATAAATGGCTGAAGGACACAGGGGAAGATGCTTCAGCTCATACACTAAAAGCAGGCTTGTAGCTCTATCATTTTTAATGCATTATTTTTACAGATTTTATACTAACTAAATTTTTATTGACTCAATAATTAGGTTTGGATTTGGATTGTGGAGAGTACTACACCAAGTTCCTTCCAAATGCAGTGTTGCAAGGCAAAGTTAAAGAGGCAAATATGGACAAGGCAATCAAATACCTTTACGTAGTACTCATGAGACTTGGGTTTTTTGATGGAATTCCATCTTTGGCATCACTAGGCAAAAAGGATATATGTAATAAGCAAAATATTGAATTAGCAGCTGAAACAGCTCGACAAGGGATTGTGCTTCTTAAGAATGATAAACAAACTTTGCCATTGGACTCTGCAAAGTTTAAATCCCTAGCTTTAATTGGCCCACATGCCAATGCTACTGCCGCTATGATTGGGAATTATGAAGGTTCTTCTCTTTCCTCCATCTATATTCAATACAATTGATTATACGATAAAAACCTGTCGTGATTGCAGTATTTAACTTTCTGATTTTTATTATTTTTTCCCAGTTATTAATAACTAGTTTTCAATTTGAATGTAGGTGTTCCATGCAAGTTTATTTCTCCAATTGAGGGCTTTTCTGCATTTGGTAAAGTGACATACGAGAAGGGATGTGAAGATATAGGATGCACTAACGATAGCTTGATAAAGTCAGCTGTGAATGTGGCAAAGAAAGCAGACGCTACTGTACTTCTTGTAGGGTTAGATTTATCTGTAGAGCGTGAATGGGTTGATCGAAGGGATCTTCTTCTTCCTGGTTATCAAACCCATCTTATCAATGAAGTTGCTGCAGCTGCCAAAGGTCCGGTTATACTTGTCATTATGAGTGCTGGTGTTGTTGACATTTCATTTGCTAAAATCAACCCTAAAATCCAGTCTATCTTATGGGTTGGATATCCTGGTGAACAAGGCGGTCGTGCTATCGCAGAAGTTGTTTTCGGAAAATACAATCCTGGTAAATGTCAATTTCTTTCAAAAATCGAATTTTCTTTATCAATAGATCAGACGATTGTAGATTGTAGCTTCATATATTTATTAATTTCTCAGGAGGAAGGTTGCCGCTTACATGGTACGAGGCTGATTATGTTGATAAACTTCCAACGACATCCATGTCGTTGAGGCCAGTCGGTGACTATCCTGGAAGAACATACAAGTTCTTCAATGGCACAACAGTTTATCCTTTTGGTTATGGATTAAGCTACACAAACTTCAAGTACGAGCATAAATCCGCAGAAATACCTCTAGAAATCAAATTGAATAGACTCCAACACTGCCACAGCTTACCTTACAAGAATGGAAATCAAAACACAGATTGTCCTTCAGTTTCAATCGATGATTTATCATGCAAAGAGGAGATTACTGTCGACATCGAGGTGCACAATGTGGGGCAAAGAGATGGAAGCCATGTCGTATTGGTGTACGCAGTTCCTCCATCAGGAATCGAAGGAACTCCGATAAAGCAATTGGTCGGATTTGAACGGGTTCATTTACATGCTAAAGAGGGCAAGAAGGTCAAATTCGTGCTTAATGCCTGCAAAAGCTTGAACATTGTTGATTTTTCTGGTTATAGGCTGTTGGCATCTGGTTTGCATAAAATTGTGGTGGGAGATATTACAGTTCCAGTTAAAGTCACTTATAAGCGATAGTTATTTATTCTTTTAATTTTATGAA
>JBBYHK010001988.1:0-12484 GCA_038382065.1 Adansonia grandidieri | reverse complement strand
GTAATCAACACATATTCATACTTTGCCATCTTTCTTTGGGACTGGGACTATATTACCAACTCATTCTGGATATTTGGCTACTCCAATAAACCCTGCATCAAATTACTTTTTAACTTGCTTTTTAATTTTGAGAAGCATTTTTGGCTTCATCCTCCCTAACTTTTGCCAAATCGATTTGCATTCGGGCTTGATGGAAGGCTTATGGACCACATATCAATGTCTAGTCCTGACATGTCTTGATATGACCAAGCGAATACATCCTGATATTCCTGGAGTAGTTCTATCAACTTGGTCCTAGTCATTAACTTTATTAAGGTTTTGATTTTAACCTCTTTTCAATCCTCTTGAGTACCTAGATTTATTACTTCCGTTGGGTCTTCATAAGACATGATCTGCTTCTCTTCTTGCTCAACTAATCATAAGAGGTCTGGTGGTACCGAGCTTTCTTTGAAACCTTGTTCAGGATCAGCTTCACTAGTGCAAATTGATTGTTCAAAATCAATCTTTAAAGACCCATTAGACACATCCATGTACACTATCATCAGGACACTTGAAAGGGTAAAGAAATAAACATGGCAAAAGGCACACACATAACCAAGGGATTTGGATGAAGGCAAAAGAGGAATGGAGAAAAAAAGGTTAAAAAGTGATACACAATATGGAATGATATATGCAAAAGTTATTTCATTGATAATGTTTGAAAAAAAATGCCCCTTACATAGGACACCTATCTGCCTTCGGGTGAGGGCAGGTAGGTTTTCATTTCTTGATGTTACATGAAAGGGATAAGAAAAGTGCAGGGGTTTCTGTCATGACCCTGTCATCAAAATTAGGTCTTAGTGGAAGGACATGAATTTTATGTCTTGGTATGTTGGAGATAGAGGTTGTTAAGTGCCTTCTTTAGGATGACCAAGACATCTTTAGCCTTTTGCTCTTCGGATTGGCTTGAATCAATTCATCCTCCTAAATGAAATATCTCATGGAGAGATGGAAACATTATCGGCTTTGACTCCCCCTTTTGACTTAATGATCATGTCATCTCCTGGTTACAGATCCTCTCTTTTTGCTGCTTTCTTAAGTGCACATTGGCCTAGAATCCTAAGCCTCTTTTGTTGGCTTGAGTGGTGACCTATAGGGCTCGAGCCATCCCTTGTAGATTCTTGCTAAGCCCTTTTCCAGAACGGGAACCTTTATCAACAATCATTTTTAAACTCAAATGGGTACTCTTTGACAAGTAGGGTTCAACTGTTGGTAATTCTTTTCTTATAAATGTCACATTGACGAACTCAAAGGATTAGAATGATGAATTCGATGCATCTTCATTAGGCTCTATGTAGATATCCTCAGTGAAAGCAATGGTGATCATTTTTTCTGCAGCTCCGATGGTGACTACTTTGTCATCTATCACAAATTTGACCTTCTGATGGAGAAAGGATAGGACAGCTCTAGCGGAGTGTGTCCATGGCCTTACTAATAGGCAGTTGTAAGAAAGATTAATGTCTATAACTTGAAAGTCAACTTCATATGTACGTAGGCCTATCTGAAGCTAGATTGCGATATTTTTAATTACTCCATGACATGTTACATCAAAACCTTGGACTATGGTATGGCTACTCTTGATGTTGGACTGATTAATAGGGAGTTTGCTTAATGTAGTCATAGGCATAACATTAAGGGCTGACCCATTATCTATAAGTACTTTGGGCATAATGCGTCCCTTACAATGGGTAATGATATGCAGAGCTTTATAACTACCCCTACCTTTGAGTGGGATCTCATCAACAGTGAAAGAGATATAATTATCGGCCATGATGTTGTTCACTAGCTGATCCAACTTGTCAACGGGGACGTCCGAGGGCACATATGCTTCGCTTAGCACCTTCAGTAATGCATTTCAGTGAACCTTTGAATTAAGAAGCAGAGATAGCACAGAAATCTTTACGGGTTGTTTGCTTAACTATCTACAATGTAGTATTCACTATGCTTAATGAACTTAAGAAACTCTATGGCTTCTCTTTCACTTTATACATCATTAACTTTCTCGGGCTCAAAATTCTTTGCTTGGGCCTGAATGGTACTGGTGCTTGGAAATGCATCAACCTTTTGTTTTTCTTAAGCTGAGGGAGCATAACACTTATCGCTATGAGTTAGGTGACTAACTCCTGATAGTTCCATTATAGCAGTTGAGGGAGTTAGTTCTCTGATCATCACTATTTGATTCTCGTATTTCCATGGAACAGCTTTATTACTCTTATACGGGAATGGTTTAGGTACTTCCACAACTAACTTTAGTGTAGGCATCAAAGAGTTAACCTTGTGACTTAACTTCCCATAAACAATGAGGGGTCGATTTGCCTCGTAAGGTGGCTACATGGTTTTATCTCCTATCATATTGATAGATTTACTAGCAGGTGTGATCTCATAAGGTGGTTTTATTTGGCCTTCATTCATCATTCTTTGATCCATAGACCTAAACTCCCTACATGCTTGTAGGGCATGACCTACAACTGTGTGGACATCACAGAAGTTATCGAGATTGTCTTCCAATTTTTCTGTTGCATTGAGCAACCCAACCTAAATCAATGCTTGCTAGACCAAGAACATTAGCATCCTTACGTCCTCAATGCTTGCCTTTACTTCATATTTGTTTTTAATGTTGATCATGTTTATAGCTGGCTCAATGTGGTTTGGTAAAGGATTGGTAGCAACATTTAGCACCTAGTTTGTCCCAAAGACTTTGAGTTAATTAGATTTTGCATCTTTTATTTGAAAGATATGCAGTTCTAAATGTAATGCCCCACTGCCCTAGCATGGTATTCACAGTGGGTGTTAGGGTTGTACCATTGCAGGTATGGTGGCTTTTTTTTAGGAATAGATTAGGGCCACTAAATGATTTTGGAGCAAGGTCTGGTAGAGCTCCTTATAGGTTATAGGGATGGGATCAAAATGTTGTCTTTGTTGCTTTGCACCTCGATTGCTAGGTGCATTATTGGTTGCTCGATTGGTACTTTGGTGACCTTATAGAGGGTAGCTTTGTGGTGGGTTGGATAAGATTGCAAAGGATGGGTTATAGGTTATGGCATTAATTAGCTAGGGGGTATAGTGATAAGGCAAGAATATAGCATGCTTAGGTAGTGAGGGTCGAGTATTTGATGTCATTTTAGCTAAGATGAGCTAGCATAACTTATGGCATTAGCCTCTTCTTCCTTCTTTTTACTGGCAATAGGCTTCTTGCTTGATCCAAAAGTTTCCCCAGTTGACATTCTACCACTCTTAATGGCTGCGTCAATTATTTCTCTAAAAAAAATTAGGTCTGTGAATTTTTTAGTGGCATTCCCTACGAGCTTTTCATAATAAGGAGCAAGTAAGGTGTGAATGAAAGTAATTGTCATCTCTTTTTCTGTAAGGGGAGGCTAGACTAAGGCTGCTTCTTCTCTCCACCTTTGGGCGTATTACCTGAAACTTTCAGTGGATCTATTCTCAAAATTCATCAAGAAAGTTGATCTAGTGCCTAATCTGACACATGCTGGTATTGATTTAGAAAGGCCTTAGCCAAGTTGACCTATGATTAGATTTTGACAATATCTAGCTCTATATGCCACCGAGCTGTTGCCTCAGTGAGGCTATGCTGGAAGCAATAGATAAGGAGCTTTTTATCTTTCTAATACCCAGCCATCTTTCATAGGTACATTCAGACATGGATAGAAGGGTCAGTGGTTCCATTAGACTTTTCAAACTCTGGGACTTTGAACTTTGGAGGAATGATAAGGTTGGAAACCAAAGATAGTGATTGCATGTTAAAAGCTCTAAACTTGTCACTCCGTTCGATAGCTTGGAGGCATTTTTCCAATAGCTAGTATTTGTGTTCACTTCTTCCATAGTCATTGGACTTTTAACCTTCTGTTTTCTCTGGTTTCTCATGGTCAAGGGTTATTGGATCTGCTGATGAGACTTTCATGTTCACCTGTTGAGTACCAAGAATGAATTAACCTACCGCAACGGGATTAAGGTAGATGACTAGCGAAGCCTAAGCGGCAGGTGTAGGAGCAGGTCATTGTTCCTATCTAGTTTCCCTTTGAGCAGGTTCTGGATTATTGACAAGGGGACTTTCAACGTTGGGAGGATCATTTCTTATTTCAGCAGTGCTAACTTGCCCTTTTTCTTTCATAGAGGTGGTCATTAGTTCCATAAGTTTTGCAATTTGATTTTGCATTTCGTATTGCTGACAAAGCATTTGGTCTTGTGATCCCTTAACCATTAGCTCAAGTCACTCAATACGAGCTTCATGATCATTCTCCATGATTTGCTTATGGAGTCATGTGTTATAGCGGTGCATGATGTCATGTTCTGTGTTCTTGGTTGATCTTGGAATACCTTGCACTTTTATGGCCCAATTCTCATATTAGACTTTTTAAAATTGATGAGCATTTATGATGCAATGATGAGTTAAGATAATGAATGATTGATGCAAGTGCAATGAAAAATGGTGAAATTAAATGTGCATATACATTGGAAACAATTGATTCTTGGAATAGCTTCATCAATAACATCATTCATAGAGTCATAAAAGGGTTTTTTTTCTTTTACGACATGATTACATCTAAAAGTATCTAACATGATTACATTGTGTGATCACACGATCAAGAAAACCCAAAAGTCATTGCTCATGATTTCCAACAGGTACGATGTCTTGCATTATAGATCGAGCTGTTTCAATAAGGTCATCTACCTCTCGTTAAGCCATCAGAACTTGTTCAGTGAGGTGCTGATGTTGTTCTTGCTAGTTCAGACGTACTTGGTTGATTGTCACTTGCCAATCTAGTTTGCATTACTTGGAAGCCCTTCTTAGTTCATTGATATGACCTTGATGATCTTGAGGAGACTGTTCTAACTTCTAGATTCTATGAATCAGGGCTTTATTTTTAACCCTGATGTCTCTCGCATCTTGTATTTGGGCCTTGAGTCTTTGATTCCACCGTTGGTAGGTGGAAGCAAAAGGACATGCCCTCGTGAACTTTTCTTTGCTAGTTCTAACTTTCTCCTTTTGCTGTTCATCTCGCAATTAAGAGTGGAAACTCTCATTTCCCATTAACTGATGTTTTGCCAATACATCAGGATTTGTTAGCCTTGGTTAGGCTCTTAGGTCATCTTTGAAGCGATCGCTTTCTTTAATGACTCGATCACCGCTCCTAAGATAGATATCCATCTCTAGTTGGCCCTTTTCCTCTTTAAGTTGAAAGATTTCTGTAGCAACCGATACCTTTTCTCACTTGAACTCCGTCCTAAGTAGCTCGATCTCAAATGGTGGTTCTTCTATTAGGATTTGCAGTATCCCATATTTGGGTGGTGGTAATGGATCGTTGATATGACAGAGTCTCCATTCTTTATATCCAGGCATGGTGGGGCTTCCTCTCCAGTATCTTTCCATACAATGGATCTTCTTCCAAGCTTGGAAAGCTAACTAGACTTTCACTTTATAATTGGGCTCTTCGTATTCAAAAACCTAATGTCCTAAGTTTTTAAGAATGTGATGAATTGCTTGCACTGGAACTGACACAATACCAATAGAGGAGTATAACTGGTATTTCCCTATAATCCTAGGAGTAGTACACAAGTGTAGTCTCCACATCTATACACAATCAACTGAGAGAACACCTATAGGGCTCTCCACATGATTTTTTCCTCCTTAACGTTTTGTAATTCCTTGACCCAATTCTTTGTTGTCTTATCTTGATGACATTCTTCCTCTAATGCCATGGAAAGAGGATTGATCTTGAAGAAGAAAGTTTGCCTGACTCTACCTTTCCTAACATAGAGATAACTTAGGAGCCATATCTAGAGTAATGGGGCATACTAGATAAACCTTTTTGTTCTTGTTCTTTTACAAAAGCTGAGGGCGTGAATGGTTTCGCTGATAATGGTGGAAGCAAGGTTGACGTTGCAACATAGGCGAGAAAAGAAATCTGTGACTACCGCCTCTACATAACCCAAAGTCTTTGAGAATATAATGAGCTTGTAGATTGCTAAAGCGTAGACATCTTGAGCTTTCATTTGATCAGAAAGATTTACCATTGCCTTTTTCAAGCTGGCCAAAGAGATGCATTCACTACTCCCTTTTACTTTGATGTAATTGTTAACCCATGTTTCTGTGACTCCAAGAATTTGCCTCAACCTTTTCTTGAATGGAGGAGGCATTAGCACCTTGCAATAAATCCGGTCTGACTTGGCCCTTTCTATGTTGAACAGGGATGTGTACACATCAATAGTAGGGACTAAATCTTATTGGTTGAAGGTGAAACATCGGTAAGCTGGATTCCAAAACTGTGCCACTGCTCACAACAAGCCATCATCTAACTGAACTCGAAGTAAGAGAGCTATATCCCCGTACTTTTTAGTGAAGGCTTCTTTCTCATTGTTATCCCAACTGTCCTAAATATGCTTTAATTCTCGACAATCATTCTAACGAAAACTGACCTTGACCTTTTCATGTATTTCTGAGAAGTAGTCAAGCTTTAGGATGTCCCCGTCTTAACATTGGTGACCTTCTAACCATGTTCTGACATTTTTAAAAGACTTGATAGTGGAGATAAACTGTTGCTCCATAAATGATGCCTTTTGCTGAACACCGAGCTAGAACATTTATCCTAAAATGATGATGGTCATGGTGGTTATGATGAAATGATGCATGCACCAAAACACAAACAAAAGGAAAATAAGTTAGTGGAACATATAGGAGACAAATGTAAGGAAATTAAAAATTTAAGAACATCAGAACAAAAAAAATTCATAACATGTCTCAACCAAGGTGGTAAGACAAGAAATAAGTAGCATTTCAATATGCCAGGGGGCAATCTGCCTTTCATGAGGTGATGCAATATCTTATTTTGATGGAAAAATAAATGACCAGTAGCAATATTCATTCATCACCACTAGTGCGGATGGGCGTTAAGCCATGACTTGGACATCATAATGACTTACAGTATAAGACATTGTGAATGATGGTTTTTGTTCACCGTCACTTATTTATACAAAGGTTAGCCATTGTTCGGGCGGCACGATGGCATGCCTTGATAAATGATAAAAATACAAATGTGGGTGACAATTGTATACTCATTGTCACCTGCCTAATTATGGTAATTAAGAGTAAAGGTTAGGAATGTTTCCCTGAGTGACCCTATTCTTCGTGTATTCTAGTAGCATTTCGACATGGTTTGACAAGGTTTAGCTCATAGGGCTCACTATATGGGGTTTAAGTTGATGCCTAAATAGGTATCCGAATTGCTCCTTCGTCTAGTAAAGACAATCGAGGGACCTCGATCCTAGACCTATCGCAGGTTTGGTGGAACGGGTTCGATCCATTGGATGTATTTCCCTATGCAAATGCGGAGGGTTTCTCATGAGAGACATAGGTAACTTACATCCAAGAAGTTATTGCCATGCCTATGCAAAGGGTTACTCACGAAGGTAGATAGCTCACTTCTTCCTAATGATTGGGTTATAAACATGCCATGGAGTTTGGCAGGACACTGATGCACATGCAAATGCATGGTGTGTGATAGGGAAACAATCAAACCTTTTTGTTTACCTCCATATTACCCTTTTTATTAAACTGATGATTATTCAAAAATAAGACATTCCTGACAATCATTTTTTGTTTTTTTGTTTTAGACTTTAAGGTTTGTTTTGGACTGCCCTTTTTTAGGTTTTCACCTTAAAACTTCATTTTTTGTTTCTTCTTTCTCTTTAATTTTTTTTTGAGTTGATTGCCCCATCATACCTAAAACTGATCCAAAAAGATAAATTTTCAAAGAGCTTTCTAGGAATGGCCCAATAGCCCAATTGGATAAGTTTGATTGAAATGAACTTTTGTCGGTACATAATGTAGGGCATGGTTTAGGGTTTAGCAAAAAGATAGATAAGCCCAAATCAAATTTTAAGGGTAATTGAATCAAAGATCACTTTTCTTTAGTAGAACTCAACTTAGTATATCTTCCAAGACAAACATATGTCTTTATTTCTTCATTCTTGTTTCTCATTTTTCTTTTCATTTTTCTATTTCCTTTTTTATCATTTTATCTTTCTTTTTTAATTTGAAGGAACTTAAAATTGAAACTTCTTCATTCTTCCCTTTGAATGAATTTAAGAGTTAAACTTTCTTTATTCCTTACTGTGAAAGAACTTGAGATTTGAACTATGAATTAGTCTTTGACTTTACTTAATAGGATCCAACTTGTTCTTCTTATATTGGAATTTACCTTTTCTAATTTTTAAGCTTTGCTTTACTTGTCCCCCAGTGAGGAAAGTGATCTTTAATTAAGGTTTAAGAAAAAAAAAATCATCGGGCCAAAGAAAGCCTACAAAAGGAATACTTTCTCTGTTTGCAAAATGATAGGAAAGATAACCATTTGTCATTTCAAACAAAGCCATTTGAGCTATTGAGTATTGCTCAAGGAAAAAGGATGTTTTTTTTTTTTGAAATAATTTTGAGTGCTTAAATAACATGATGTTGCAATCAATGTTTTTCAAAAATTTTTTCTCTTCTTATTTCTCTTTTCTTCTTTTTTTTTTTTTCAAGCTTAAGGTATGCTCCTTAGCATTATCTGCTTCATAACCACCAATGACTCATGGTTTTGGTTGTACCTTTAAAAAGAAATTTAATTGGTATGGGAAAACTTCAAATTTCATAACTCATGCATTATGCATTAGATTAAAAAGGTTTGTCCTAGAGGAAAAGGTGTTTTTGACTCATTTGTACTTTTACGCTTCCTAAATCAAGGATCTGGAGAAGTGTTATGGAAGTTATGGCAAAAGGTTATTTAAATGAGGGAGATTTTAAAGTTACTATCATTATTTTAACACATATTAAACTATTGGTACCTGAATCATTTGGAGTATAACTTATTTGTTTGACTCTTAAGGAATCCCAAAATGAAGATTTGGGTGTGGAAGTTCTATGATTGTAAAAGATCTACAGGTATGAAAGGTTTATGGTTATGAGAAGCCTATGATTGAAAGTTCAGGATATAAATGGAAATGAAAGACTTTTCTGAGAAAGTTCAACTGCTTAATAATGATCATCCATCAAAGAAAAATTTTCCAAAATGTTGTCATTACCCAAAATACTAGAAAACAGTATTAAAAAAAATCATGACCTATGACAAAATGTACATTATTTATAAACCAAAATATATTTCAAAATTTAAATAGTCTAAAAAGAAAGATATAGAATTTTAAAGCCAAGATATAAATTACCCCTGTTTGGCCTACTACCATAAGGTCAACAATCCTCAAACCAATCATTCTTGATAGGTATCCAGCAGCTCCTAGAATTTTACCAGTTCAATATTCCTTAAAGCTTATACTTGCTCTTGAATGCATTGTAGTTCTCTATGGAATGGCTTTCCACCCTTTGGTGATACTTATACCTGACATACGGATTGTACCATTCTAGGTAGGTCTACTAAGCTTTGCTGGAATAGCGGAGATCATCTGATTTTGAACGAGCAAAAAAAAGAGCTTGATATAGGAAATCGATGGGGCATAATAAACTTTCTTCCTTTTTCTTTTCTGCTTCTGAGAATCGCCTAAATCATCTTTCAGGTTTCTTTGCCCTTTAGAACTCTGGGTTAAAAAGGCTTGCATAAAGGGCTACGATGTACATGGATAAACTTACTAAGTTTGCTGAAATATAAAAGGCTAAGGGTGAAGGCATAGCCTGAATGGATTTCCTTGTTTTCCTGACTCATAATGATACTAGCTTCCATCTATCATGACTTATTGGCATTTATGGATATGGTCACTTTCTCATCCCACAAATGCCACATGATTGGTATCCATGATCTTTCCGCTTTTTATACCATGTTTAGTTCTTTCAAAGCAAATGAAATATTTATGAACTCAGGGAAAACATTTTCAACCAATTTTTCATAGGACAAAGGTAGCAAAATGTCAACCAAATAGGCATGCATTTCCTTTTTAGTGAGAGATGGTTGAACGCTTAAAGCTATATCTTTCCATCTACAAGCATATTCTCTACAGCTCTCACAAGGATTTTTTCTTATATTTTGGAAGGTTCTTCAATCTAGGACCATTTCCAATATGTGCTAATATTGTCATGAAAATACTTAAGTCAAATCCCTTTATAGACTAATCTAGCCTCTGTCTAACTAGAAGTACCATTCCAAAACTACCTCAGTAGGCTTTAGGGAAAATATGGACAAGCAATTTTCACCTCTATTATACCAGGCCATTTTGCAGTAATATGTTGTCAAATGTGCCTTAAGGCAAGTGAACCTGTCATACTTTCAAATTTCATAAATTAAAACTTTGGTAAAATAATTAGATCTTGCATTGGATCGAGATCTTCCATATCAACCTTGCTATTACGGCTTCGAGCTTTCTTTCCATAAGCTATAGCTTCCTTTTGCAAGTTTTGCATTAGCCAACTCTTTGCCTTTTTGCTTATGGCCCTTTATTTATCCAAGTTAAAACCATTAATTCTTCTTGTGCAGTGATGGTCTTCGCATCTACCCCTCGTGCAGATATATCAGGATTAATATTAATGGTAAGTGGTAGATTAGCTACAGGAACATTTTGCTATATGTTTTGGGTATCTATTTGGCTGTGCATCTTAGATATTGGCCAATAGTCCTTCAACTTCCCCTCGGATGTCCCAACAGGAGTGTCAATAGTACTTTCTACCGGTAGGCAAATTAGCTCCCTTATCTTGACTAGTTCCACAAACTTGCAATTTATGCTTGTATTTCTTCCCATTATGTGATATCTTTCATTTAGTGATTCATGTTTTTTCACCTTAAAATTAAAAGGGAACTTAAATAATTTTGAATGAATATGTATGTGTCTTGTCACTATTAATCTTTATTATTATTCCAATATGGAAATCAATGAATGGAAAATTGAAAGGTGAATTAATGAACAAATGAATGTATGGTATCGATATTAATAAGTGAAAAATTGATATATGAATTAATAAATGAATAAATGAAGGAATGAAGGAATAGGTAGCCTTTGATGGAACAAATTGGATGCCAAGCAATTGGCTGAGTATCAAACATAGAGATTATTATAGGGGCAAGAATTTGAGGAATTCAAGTCACGATTCAACACTATTCTTTCATCAACGAAAATTCTTTGATTTATTCGGTGTGGGTGTACAAAATGATATTTACAAGATTCAAAAGTTAACAAAAAGATCTATTTTTGCAAACACTTCATTTTCCTAATGGTGTTAATGCTTCTAGGGGACCCTAGGAGATCTTAATCATTCTTTTTGAACCTATATTTACAAAGCCAAAAGATTATCTTCATAATCACTTTATTAACCTTTAGCACTTCACTGCATTTAATTAGAAGGTTTATTCATCAAGTTCCCACACTAACTTGACCCTTTGTCCTTCAAAGCTCAAATTTCGAATTGGATGAATTCCCTAACTTTGTATTTCAACTTGATACTGTCTTCTATTGAGTGACCTTGATTGCCAAAATGATAATCACATTGCTTATTGGCATTGTAATTGCTTAGGTATAGGGGCTTCAGCAATTTCGTTTGTAAGGGTACCAGAAAATGATTCTGAATAAGTTGCGGTAGCAATTAAACATAGGGGATAGGAATCAAATCAAATTGATTTTGGTCTTGATTGTTTTCCCACCCTGTTATGATAAGTGGTTTGGAAATAATTTGGCAATGATTTTCCTCCAGTCTGTTTTCTATCCGAAACCTTAATGCCTCAGTTTTCATAAGTTTTCCATCTTATTTTTAAATTGAATACAATCCTCAATAGAGTGTCCTTAGACTAAGCAAGGTATTCATAGTAAGCTTGAGGATTATCCCCATTTTTATAAGGGATTTCATGATATTTAATATAAACAAGTTTGATCGAATGATTTTGAAGCAAATAATGGTGCACATCTTTATAGGTTAGTTGGATTAAATCAAATCGAAATCTTTTTTGATTTCCCTATTTTTTTCCTTGTACCAAAGCCTGTGGATGATCAAGGATTGATAAAATGTTGGCACGAGTTTTGGTTGATCTGTAGTGGTGGAAACTAAGCACATTCTTTCTAGTTATATGAATAGACCATAGATAAAAAATTTCCCCTTGTGGTATGCTTGATTCAGCCTTTGTATTGTCAAGTATATAGGTTTATATTAAGGTAATAGGGGCAATGACTCTCGAGAGCAATCCATTTTGCTTTGATTTTGGTCCTCCATCTTTTATATAACCTCTGAAAGCTACTTCTCTATTTCCTATGCATCTTGTCTGACTTCCTCGATGGTTCTTTCCAAAGTGATAACCCATGTTTCCAATTGAGGTGTCAAGGTCACGGCCAATTGACCTAATATAGATGATGACGCATCTTTCATAGACTCCCATTCTAGGATGTTAGTAGTTATTTCAAACAGTTTTGCAAGTGGACTTTTCATTCCACGAACTTCGTGTCTGAATTCCTTTTAGATGGACTC
>JBBYHK010001966.1:1171-12486 GCA_038382065.1 Adansonia grandidieri | reverse complement strand
GGATAAATGATATTGATGCTTGGGTTTCTTTTGGAAAACTTTTCTTTCTACCATTTTTAGAATTAAAGTTCATCTTTTGATTGGGGTAAACGTGAATTCACATAATAATCTTCCTTTTTTTAATGATTGGGCACCACAAATTCATTCTCTTCATTGGGATAAATGAATTGATGCTTTGGTTTCAAAAGAAAAACCTCTTTTTCTACCATTTTTAGAATTAATGTTCATCCATCAATTACAACAAACACATATTCACCTAAAAATGTCCTTTCCTTTCACGATTAGGCACCATAAACACATTCTCCTCATTGCAAAAAATGCTATTGATGCTTTCGTTTCATAAGAAAAACTTATCTTTCTTCCATTTTTATAATTATGCTCATCCATCGATTTGGACAAACACATATTCACATAATATCTTATTTCATTGCATGATTGGGCACCATAAACAAATTCCCCTCATTGGGAAAAATGATATTGGCGGTTTGGTTTTATAAGAAAAACTTATCTTTCTTCCATTTTAAGAATTAATGTTTATTCGTCGATTTAGACAAATGCATATTCACATAATAATCTCCTTTCTTTTCACAATTAGGCGCCATAAACACATTCTCTTTATTGAGAAAAATGATATTAATGCTTTGGTTTCATAAGAAAAACTTATCTTTCTTCCACTTTTAGAGTTAACATTCATCCTTCAATAGGATAAAAATGAATTTACATAATAATCTCCTTTCTTTTAAGGATTGGGCACCACAAATTCATTCTCTTCATTAGGATAATTGATATTAATGCTTTGGTTTCATAAGCAAAACTTCCTTTCCTACCATTTTTAGAATTAATTTTTCGTCCATTGATCTGGACAAACATCAATTCACATAATAATCTCTTTTCTATTCACGGTTGGGCACATAAACACATTTTCCTCGTTAGGATAAACGATATTGATGCTTTGGTTTCATAAGAAAAACTTATCTTTCTTCCATTTTTAGAATTAATGTTCGTTTGTTAATTTGGGCAAACATGAATTCACATAATAATCTTCTTCTTTTTTTAAGAATAGGCACCATAAATTCGTTCTCCTCTTTGGGATAAATGCATTGATGCTTTGGTTTCATAAGAAGAACTTCTCTTCTGACCATTTTTAGAATTAATGGTCTTTCGTCGATTTGGACAAACACAGATTCACATAATAATCTCCTTTCTTTTAATGATTTGGCACCATAATCAAATTCTCTTCATTGGGATAAATGATATTGATGCTTTGGTTTCATTTAAAAAACTTATCATTCTACCATTTTTGGAATTAAAGTTCATCTTTCAATTGGGATAAACACAAATTCACACAATAATCTCCTTTCTTTTAATGATTTGGCACCATAAACACATTCTCCTCATTGGGATAAATGATATTGATGCTTTGGTTTCATTTGAAAAACTTCTTTCTCTACCGTTTTTAGAATTAAAGTTCATCTTTCTATTGGGATAAACCCGAATTCACATAATAATCTCCTTTCTTTTAATGATTGGCACCATAAATTCATTCTCCGCATTGGGATAAATTAATTGATGCTTTGGTTTCACAAGAAAAACTTCTCTCTCTACCATTTTTAGAATTAATGTTCGTCCATCGATTTGGACAAACACAGATTCACATAATAATCTCCTTTCTTTAAACAATTGGGCACCATAAACACATTCTCCTTATTGGGAAAAATGATATTGATGCCTTGGTTTCATAAGAAAAAATTGATCTTTCTTCCATTTTTAGAATTAATGTTTGTCCGTCAATTTGGAGAAACACGGATTCACATAACAATCTCCTTTCTTTTATTGATTGGGCACCACAAATTCATTCTCGTCATTGGGATAAATGAATTGATGCGTTCGTTTCATAAGAAAAACTTCTCTTTCTACCATTTTTAGAATTAATGTCCGTCCTTCGATTTGGACAAACAAGGATTCACATAATAATCTCCTTCCTTTTCATAATTGGGCACACCATAAACACATTTTCCTCATTGGAAAAAATAATATTGATGCTTTGGTTTTATGAAAAACTTCTTTTTTTACCATTTTTGGAATTAAAGCTCATCTTTCAATTGGGATAAACACGAATTTACATAATAGTCTCTTTTTTTTTAATTATTAAGCACTGCAAATTCATTCTTCTCAATGGGATAAATGACTTGCTGCTTTGGTTTCATAAGAAAAACTTCTCTTTCTACCATTTTTGGAATTAATGTTCTTCCGTCGATTTGGCCAATCGTGAATTCACATAATAATCTCATTTCCTTTCATGATTGGGCACAATAAACAAATTCTCTTCATTGGGATAAATGATATTGAATGTTTTGGTTTCATATAAAAAACTTCTCTTTCTACCAATTTTAGAATTAAAGTTTATCTTTCGATTAGGATAAACACAAATTCACATAATAATCTCCTTTCTCTTAATCATTTGGGCACCATAAACACATTCTCCTCATTGGGATAAATGATATTGATGCTTGGGTTTCTTTTGGAAAACTTTTCTTTCTACCATTTTTAGAATTAAAGTTCATCTTTCGATTGGGGTAAACATGAATTCACATAATAATCTCCTTTCTTTGAATGATTGGTCACCATAATTTCATTCTCTTCATTGGGATAAATGAATTGATGCTTTGGTTTCAAAAGAAAAACCTCTCTTTCTATCAATTTTAGAATTAATGTTAATCCATCGATTAGGACAAACGCAGATTCACATAAAAATGTCCTTTCTTTTCATGATTGGGCACCATAAACACATTCTCCTCATTGCAAAAAAATGTTATTAATGCTTTCGTTTCATAAGAAAAACTTATCTTTCTTCCATTTTTATAATTATGCTCATCCATCGATTTGGACAAACATAGATTCACATAATAATCTCTTTTCTTTTCATGATTAGGCACCATAAACAAATTCTTCTTATTGGGAAAAATGATATTAATGCTTTGGTTTCATAAGAAAAACTTATCTTTCTTCCATTTTTAGAATTAATGTTCGTCTATCGATTTATACAAACACAGATTCACATAATAATCTCCTTTCTTTTCACGATTAGGCACCATAAACACATTCTCCTTATTAAGAAAAATGATATTGATGCTTTGGTTTCATTAATAAAAACTTATCTCTCTTCCACTTTTAGAATTAATGTTCGTCCTTCAATAGGATCAACACAAATTTACATAATAATCTCCTTTCTTTTAATGATTCGGCACCACAAATTCATTCTCCTTATTGGGATAAATGATATTGATACTTTGGTTTCATAAGAAAAACTTCCTTTTCTACCATTTTTAGAATTAATGTTCATCCGTCGATTTGGACAAACATCGATTCACATAATAATCTCTTTTTTTTTCACGGTTGGGCACATAAACACATTTTCCTCATTGGGATAAACGATATTGATGCTTTGGTTTCATAGGAAAAACTTATCTTTCTTCCATTTTTAGAATTAATATTCGTTCGTCAATTTGGGCAGACACGAATTCACATAATAATCTTCCTTTTTTTTTTAAGATTAGGCACCACAAATTCATTCTCCTCATTGGGATAAATGCATTGATGCTTTGGTTTCATAAGAAGCACTTTTCTTGCTACCATTTTTAGAATTAATGTTCTTCTGTCGATTTGGACAAACAAAGATTCAGATAATAATCTCCTTTCTTTTAATGATTTGGCACCATAAACAAATTCTTTTCGTTGGGATAAATGATATTGATGCTTTGGTTTCAATTAGAAAACTTCTTTTTCAACATTTTTAGAATTAAAGTTCATCTTTCAATTGGGATAAATGCAAATTCACACAATAATCTCCTTTCTTTTAATGATTTGGCACCATAAACACATTCTCCTTATTGGGATAAATGATATTGATGCTTTGGTTTCATTTGAAAAACTTCTCTTTCTACCGTTTTTAGAATTAAAGTTCATCTTTCGACTGGAAAAACATGAATTCACATAATAATCTCTTTTCTTTTAATGATTGGTTATCACAAATTCATTCTCCTTATTGGGATAAATTAATTGATGCTTTGGTTTCATAAGAAAAACTTCTCTTTCTACCATTTTTAGAATTAATGTTCATCCATTGATTTGGACAAACACAGATTCACATAATAATCTTCTTTCTTTAAACGATTGGGCACATAAACACATTCTCTTCATTGGGAAAAATGATATTGGTGCCCTGGTTCCATAAGAAAAAACTTATCTTTCTTCTACTTTTAGAATTAATGTTTGTCCATCGATTTGGAGAAACATGGATTCACATAACAATCTCCTTTCTTTTAATGATTAGGCACCACAAATTCATTCTCCTCATTAGGATAAATGAATTGATGCTTTCATTTCATACGAAAAACTTCTCTTTCTACCATTTTTAGAACTAATGGTCGTTCGATGATTTGGACAAACACAGATTCACATAAAAATCTCTTTTTTTTCATTATTTTGCACCATAAACACATTTTCCTCATTGGGATAAATGAATTGACGCTTTGGTTTCATAAGAAAAACTTCACTTTCTACCATTTTTAGAATTAATAGTCGTCCATCGATTTGGGAAAACACAAATTCACATAAGAATTTCCTTTCTTTTCAGGATTTGGCACCATAAACACATTCTCCTCCTTGGGCAAAATGAGATTGATGCTTTGGTTTCATAAGAAAAATTTATTCTTCTTCCATTTTTAGAATTAATGTTCATCTGTTGATTTTAACAAACATAGATTCACATAATAATCTCCATTCTTTTTAATTATTGTGCACCATAAACATATTCTTCTCCTTGGGAAAAATGATATTGACACTTTGGTTTCATAAGAAAAACTTATCTTTCTTCCCTTTTTAGAATTTATGTTTATCCATTGATTTTGACAAACACAAATTCACGTAATAATCTCATTTTTTTATTGATTAGGCACTACAAATTCATTCTCCTTATTGGGATAAATAAATTCATGCTTTGGTTTCATAAGAAAAACTTCTCTTTCTACCATGTTTGGAATTAATGTTCATCCTTCAATTTGGACAAACATGGATTCATATAATAATCTCCATTCTTTTCATGATTGGGCACCACAAACACATTCTCCTCTTTGAGATAAATGATATTGATGCTTTGGTTTCATAAGAAAAACTTATCTTTCTTCCACTTTTAGAATTAATGTTCATTTTTCAATAAGATAAACACAGATTCACATAATAATCTCTTTTCTTTTAATGATTGGGCACCATAAATTCATTCTTTTCATTGGGATAAATGAATTGATGTTTTGGTTTTATAAGAAAAACTTTTTTTTCCACCATTTTTAGAATTAATATTAGTTCGTCAATTAGGACAAATGCAGATTCACATAAAAATCCTTTCTTTCCATGATTTTGCTCTATAAGTACATTCTCCTTATTAAAATAAATAATATTGATGCTTTGGTTTCATAAGAAAAACTTATTTTTCCTCCACTTTTAGAATTAATTTGTCCTTCAATGGGATAAACACGAATTCATATAATAATCTCCTTTCTTTTAATGATTGGGCACCACAAATTCATTCTTTTCATTAGGATAAATGAATTGAAGCTTTGGTTTCTTAAGAAAAACTTTTCTTTCTACCATTTTTAGAATTAATGTTTGTTCGCCGATTTGGACAAACACAGATTCATATAATAATCTCATTTCTTTTCACAATTGGGCACCATAAACACATTCTCCTCATTGGGAAAAAGATATTGGCACTTTGGTTTCATAAGAAAAACTTATCTTTTTACCATGTTTAGAATTAATGTTAATCCGTTGATTTAGAAAAACATAGATTCACATAATAATGTCCTTTCTTTTCATGATTGGGCACCATAAATTCATTCTCCTCATTGGGATGAACGAATTGATGCTTTGGTTTCATAAAAAAAACTTCTCTTTCTACTATTTTTAGAATTAGTGCTTGTCTGTCGATTTGGACAAACATCGATTCACATAATAATCTCTTTTCTTTACATGATGAGGCACATAAACACGTTCTCCTCATTGGGATAAATGTTATTGATGCTTTGGTTTCATAAGAAAAACTTATTTTCCTTCCATTTTTAGAATTAATGTTTGTCTATCGATTTGCACAGACACGAATTCACTTAATAATCTCTTCTCTCTTAATGATTGGGCACAACAAATTTATTCTCCTCATTGGGAAAAATGAATTGATGCTTTGGTTTCATAAGAAAAATTTCTCTTTCTACCATTTTTAGAATTAATGTTCATCCGTCGATTTGGACAAATGCAGATTCACATAATAATCTCTTTTCTTTTCATGATTTGGCACCATAAACACCTTCTCCTCGATAGGATAAATGATATTAATGCTTTGGTTTCATATGAAAAACTTCTCTTTTTACCATTTTAGAATTAAAGCTCATCTTTCGATTGGGATAAACACGAATTAACGTAATAATCTCCTTTCTTTTAATGATTAGGCAGCACAAATTCATTCTTCTCATTGGGATAAATAAATTGATGCTTTAGTTTCATAAGAAAAACTTCACTTTCTACCATTTTTAGAATCAATGTTCTTCTGTCGATTTGGATAAACACAGATTCACGTAATAATCTCTTTTCTTTTCATGATTTGGCATTATAAACAAATTCTCTTTGTTGGGATAAATGATATTGATGCCTTGGTTTCATATAAAAAAACTTCTTTTTCTACCATTTTTAGATTAAAGTTCATCTTTCGATTGGGATAAACACAAATTCACTCAATAATTTACTTTTTTTAATTGGGATAAATGATATTCATGCTTTGGTTTTATTTGAAAACTTTTCTTTCTACCGTTTTTAAAATTAAAGTTACTTTTGATTGGGATAAATACGAATTCACATAATAATCTCCTTTCTTTTAATGATTGGGCACCACAAATTTACTCTCCTCATTGGGATAAATGAATTGATACTTTAGTTTCATAAGAAAAACTTCTCTTTCAACCATTTTTAGAATTAATGTTTGTCCGTCAATGTGGACAAACACGGATTCACTAACAAATCTCGTTTCTTTTCATTATTGGGAACTATAAACACATTCTCTTCATTGGGAAAAATGCTATTGATGCTTTTGTTTTATTAGAAAAAATTATCTTTCTTCCATTTTTATAATTAATGTTCATCCATCAATTTGGACAAACATGGATTCACATAATAATCTCCTTTCTTTTCACGATTAGGCACCATAAATGCATTTTCCTCATTGAGAAAAATGACATTGATGTTTTGGTTTCATAAGAAAAACTTATCTTTCTTTCATTTTTAGAATTAATATTCATCTATCGATTTGGACAAACATAGATTCACATAATAATCTCCTTTCTTTTAATAATTGGGCACCAAAAATTCATTCTCATCATTGGGATAAATGAATTGATGCTTGGTTTCATAAGAAAAACTTATTTTTCAACCATTTCCAGAATTAATGTTCGTCCGTCGATTTGGACAAACGCGGATTCACATAAAAATCTCCTTTCTTTTCATGACTTTGCACCATAAACGCATTCTCCTCATTGAAATTAATGATATTAATCCTTTGGTTTCATCAGAAAAACTTATCTTTCCTCTATTTTTAGAATTAATTTTCATCCTTCAATGGGATAAACACGGATCCACATAATAATCTCCTTTCTTTTAATGATTAGGCACCACAAACTTATTCTTCTCATTAGGATAAATGAATTGAAGCTTTCCTTCATAAGAAAAACTTCTTCTATCATTTTTAGAATTAATGTTCATCCGTCGATTTGGACAAACACATATTCACATAATAATCTCATTTCTTTTCACGATTGACCATCATAAACACATTCTACCCATTGGAAAAAAAGATATTGATGCTTTGGTTTCATAAGAAAAACTTCTCTTTCTACCATTTTTAGAATTAATGCTCATCTATTGATTTGGACAAACACGGATTCACATAATAATCTCCTTTCTTTTCATGATAGGGCACCACAAATTCATTCTCCTCAATTGGGATAAATGAATTGATGCTTTGGTTTCATATGAAAAACTTCTTTTTCTATCATTTTTAAAATTAATGTTCATCCGTTGATTTGGACAAATGCGGATTCACATAAAAATCTCCTTTCTTTTCATGATTTTGCACCATAAACATATTATCCTCCTTGAAATAAATGATATTGATGCTTTGGTTTCATAAGAAAAACTTATCTTTCCACCACTTTTAGAATTAATTTTCGACCTTTAAAGGGATAAACATGGATTCACATAAGAATCTCCTTTCTTTTAATGACTAGGCACCACAAACTCATTCTTCTCGTTGGGATAAATGAATTAAAGCTTTGGTTTCATAAGAAAAACTTCTCATTCTACCATTTTAGAATTAATATTCGTCTGTCGATTTGGACAAACACAGATTCACATAATAATCTTATTTCTTTTCACTATTGAGCACCATAAACACATTCTGCCCATTAGAAAAAAAGATATTGATGCTTTGGTTTCATAAGAAAAACTTCTCTTTCTACCATTTTTGGAATTAATGCTCATCCATCGATTTGAACAATCACGGATTCACATAATAATCTCATTTCTTTTCATGATAGGGCACCACAAATTCATTCTCCTCAATTGGGATAAATGAATTGATGCTTTGGTTTCATAAGAAAAACTTCTTTATCTATCATTTTTAAAATTAATGTTCATCCGTCGATTTGGACAAACGCAGATTCACATAAAAATCTCCTTTCTTTTCATGATTTTGAACCATAAACACATTTTCCTCGTTGAATAACTGATATTGATGCTTTGGTTTCATAAGAAAAACTTATCTTCCACCACTTTTAGAATTAATTTTCAACCTTCAAAGGGATAAACATGGATTCACATAATAATCTCCTTTCTTTTAATGACTAGGCACCACAAATTCATTCTTCTCATTGGGATAAATGAATTGAAGCTTTGGTTTCATAAGAAAAACTTCTCTTTCTACCATTTTTAGAATTAATATTCATTCGTCGATTTGGACAAACACAGATTCACATAGTAATCTCATTTCTTTTCACGATTGAGCACCATAAACACATTCTACCCATTGGAAAAAAAAGATATTGATGCTTAGGTTTCATAAGAAAAACTTCTCTTTCTAGCATTTTTAGAATTAATACTTATCCATCGATTTAGACGAACACGGATTCATATAATAATCTCCTTTCTTTTCATGATAGGGCACCATAAATTCAATATCCTCAATTGGGATAAATGAATTGATGCTTTGGTTTCATAAGAAAAACTTCTTTTTCTATCTTTTTTAAAATTAATGTTCATCCGTTGATTTGAACAAACACAGATTCACAGAAAAATCTCCTTTCTTTTCATGATTTTACACCATAAACACATTCTCCTCATTAAAATAAATGATATTGATGCTTTGGCTTCATAAGAAAAACTTATCTTTCCACCACTTTTAAAATTAATTTTTGACCTTTAAAGGGATAAACATGGATTCACATAATAATCTCCTTTCTTTTAATTGCTAGGCACCATAAATTCATTCTTCTTATTGGGATAAATGAATTGAAGCTTTGGTTTCATAAGAAAAACTTCTCTTTCTACCATTTTTAGAACTAACATTCGTCCTTCGATTTGGACAAACATAGATTCACATAATAATCTCATTTTTTTCACGATTGGGCACCATAAACACATTCTCTTTATTGGGAAAAAAGATATTGACGCTTTGGTTTCATAAGAAAAACTTCTCTTTCTGCCATTTTAGAATTAATATTCACCTGTTGATTTTGACAAACATAGATTGACATAATAATCTCCTTTCTTTTCTTAATTAGGCACGACAAATTCCTTCTCCTCATTGGGATAAACATATTGATGCTTTGGTTTCATAAGAAAAACTTCTCTTTCTACCATTTTTAGAATTAATGTTTATGTATTGATTTAGACAAACGCAGATTCACGTAATAATCTTTTTTTTTTCATGATCTGGCACCATAAACACCTTCTCCTCAATGGGATAAACGATATTGATGCTTTGGTTTCATAGGAAAAACTTCTCTTTTTACCATTTTTAGAACTAAAGCTCATCTTTTGATTAGGATGAACATGAATTTACATAATAATCTTCTTTCTTTTAATGATTAGACAGCATAAATTCATTCTCCTTATTGGGATAAATGAATTGAGGCTTTGGTTTCACAAGAAAAACGTCTCTTTCTACCATTTTTAAAATTAATATTCTTTCGTCGATTTGGACAAACACAGATTCACGTAATAATCTCCTTTCTTTTCATGATTTGGCACAATAAACAAATTCTCTTTGTTGGGATAAATGATATTGATGCTTTGGTTTCATATAAAAAACTTTTCTTTCTACCATTTTTAGAATTAAAGTTCATCTTACGATTGGGATAAATACGAATTTATATAATAATCTCCTTTTTTTAATAATTGGGCACCACAAATTCATTCTCCACATTGGGATAAATGAATTAATCTTTGGTTTCATAAGAAAACTTCTTTTTCTACCATTTTTAGAATTAATGTTCATCCATCGATGTGGACAAACATGGATTCACATAAAAATCTCCTTTTTTTTTCATGATTAGGCACTATAAACACATTTTTCTCATTGGAAAAAATGCCATTGATGCTTCTGTTTCATAAGAAAAACTATATCTTTCTTCCATTTTTATAATTAATGTTTGTCCATCAATTTAGACAAACACAGATTCGCATAATAATCTCTCTTCTTTTCATGATTGGGCACCATAAACCCATTTTCCTCATTGGGAAAAATGACATTGATGCTTTAGCTTCAAAAGAAAATCTTATCTTTCTTCCATTTTTAGAATTAATGTTCATCCATCAATTTGGACAAACACGGATTCACATAATAATCTACTTTCTTTTAGTGATTGGGCACTATAAATTCATTCTCCTTATTGGGATAAATGAATTGATGCTTTGGTTTCATGAGAAAAATTCTCTTTCTACCATTTTTAGAATTAATCTTTGTCCATCGATTTGGACAAACACGAATTCACACACTAATCTTTTCTCTTTTAATGATTGGGCTCCACAAATTCATTCTTCTCACTGGGATAAATGAATTAAAGTTTTGGTTTCATAAGAAAAACTGCTCTTTCTTCCATTTTTAGAATTAATGTTCGTCCATCAATTTGGACAAATGCAGATTCACATAATAATCTACTTTCTTTTAGTGATTGGGCACTATAAATTCATTCTCCTTATTGGGATAAATGAATTGA
>JBBYHK010001955.1:0-12487 GCA_038382065.1 Adansonia grandidieri | reverse complement strand
TATATCACACCATTCTAAAACCTAAACAATTTAAAAACATACAAATCACATGCAAAAAGAAAATTTTAATTTCCTATCCTAAAGCCTCCCTCCACATTTAAATCAAACATTGTCTTTAATGTTTTGACAAAAGGGCAAAGAGTACAAATATATATATAACTAATAAAGAAAAAGTGAGATACTCCATGGCTGTATAGTTGTGTAGGCTTATGGACTTGGTGGTTGAAGAGGCTTGAATCCCACGTGCTAAAAATAAGCATTCAAATTGAACTCCATCCTCGTGGTCCTTCTCACAATCATTTGAACCATAGATAATAAGGTCGTTGAGTCTCCTTTCTTCTTTCTGGTATTGTTTCATTCTTGGAATCACTTGATAGGTCTATTCTTGGTCTCTTGCTTGGTTTACTTATTGCTCTTGGAGGACAAAAACTCCACTGTCCCTATTTTTGTTCAACCAATCCCATACATTCCAAACAACCTAAATCTAAGGGTTCCATTTTACTTGCCTCATGCAACTTATGATTGTTCAAGTTTAGAACATGCAAGTTAAGGGCTATGACAGTAATCATAGAGCCTAGAATCAATGTTCGTTTCTTATTTATAACTACTTGGAATTGTGTTGCTAACCAAGCACCTAGATTCACTTAAATTCCCTTTTTCATACACATAAAAAATAATATTCAGCTTTTGTTAATACACCAGAAGTGTCTTTTCAACTAGAGAGGTTATAAGCTAAAAATCTTTAGATGTATTCCAAAATAAGGTCACGAAGGTAAGAACTCTTAAAGTGACTCGAATTATAAAGAAAATTATCTGTCAACATCTCATGCCAATGGGTTTAATAATAATCAAAATCACTTATATAATCACAAACAGAATTCTTATATTCACTAGTTTCAGCATATTCCTCATCTACAACTCCTAAAGCCATGTTAAACTCCATCAACAAAATTATGAATGACTCTTCTATAAGTTGAAATCTAATTAAATTTGGTGTGTCAAGAGTAAGATTTTTGGTTTATTGAATTCAAATATGGCATAGAATTCTAGTGTGAGTTTAACAAATGCTGGACAATTAATTCAGTTAATTCATACCATCCAATGCTATCAAACATGTCATTCACTTCCTTCATAATGCCTAATATATCAAGAGTCAGATAATGAATAAACTTACATGGAATAATCTTTTGATTTTTTAACCCATCATACCTTTGTTGTGCTTCCCGTGTTTTCAACGTCATCCCTTTATTAATAGACTCTTTCGATGGTGGTAGGACACATTTCCTTTTTCTAATTCTTAATCGTCTGTGACTCAAACTTGGTGGTGGTTCAGCTCTTTCGCTTTTTCTTCCCATACCTAAATTATGGCTAACAGAATCGACAACTACAGGGTGCGAATTTGATGTTTGGGTGGCAATGCAGATGGGTGAAAATGATGCTAGTGTCATTGGGATTGGGATGAATGGGTCAACGGTGAATTTGGTGAATGTGTGTTGACAAAGATTTAGAAGATAAAGATGGAATTTGTGGTTTTATGGTTTTGGTGGTTTTGGAGATGAAAAAAGTATATAGTGGTAAAAGTGAACAAAAAATTTGGTGGGTAAGATGGAAAAAGTGGAGAAAAATAAAGGTTTTGATTTTTTTTTGGCGAGAGAAATTAAAAAAAAAAAACCAAAAATGCTTTTTTTATAAGGCGTGGGCACACTCTATCTAAGATTTGCTACTGCATAGAAGACTTTGTTTTGGACATGCCCATGCTCTATGAAAAGAGAGTTTATGATTTAAAAGAACTAAAAATTGAAAATTTAACTTCCTACTCCTAAAATCATTGTTCAAAAATAAAAGAAAACAAAGATAAAACCAATATAAATTAGGTTGCCTCCCAATTAGGGCCTTTCTTTTATGTCTTTGGCTAGACATACCTATGTTTCAATCTTTATAATCTGATTGTTCTAAGGTTATTTCTTCCACTTTAAATGCTTGGAAACCTTCATAAAAAGGCTTGAGATGATGTCCATTTACCTTAAAAATCTTGCCAGTGTCTGGACTTTTGATTTCAACTACACCATGAGGAAACACATTAGTTACAATAAATGGACCAATCCATCGAGAATGTAACTTACTAGGAAAGAGTTTAAGTTTGGCATAGAAAGCTAGGACTTTTTGACTAATGGTAAAAGTTTTTCTTGCAATCATCCGATCATGAAAGTTCTTCGTTCTTTCCTTATAAATCCTTGAATTTTCATAGGCCTCCTTATGAATTTCCTATAATTCTTGTAATTGCAACTTTTTATGCCCTCCCACCTCATCCATTTGTAAATTGCATTATTTCACTGCCTAGAAGGCTTTATGCTCCAATTCAATGGGAAGATGACATGCTTTATCCAACACCAAATGATACAGAGACATATCAATTGGAGTCTTATAAGCTGTTTGATATGCCCACAGTGCATCATCAAGTTTTATACTCTAATTTTTTAGTTGGATTAATGACCTTTTTGAGTATTGACTTTACCTCCTTATTGGATACCTCCGCCTGACAACTTGTCTGTGGATGATATGCAATAGACACACGATGTGTAACATTATATTTCTTTATCAATGCCTCCACTATTCGATTATAAAAGTGTGTCTCTTTGTCACTTGCTTGGTAAAGATATGAGATTTGACAAAACCTACTACAACTTTAGCATTATCAGTATGAGTAGCCTTAGCCTTTACCCATTTCGACACATAATCCACAGCAAGAATGATATACACCTTCCCAAAAAAAATAGGGAATGGTCCCATAAAATCAATGCCCCATACATCAAATATTTCATATACCAAAATTGGGGATAAGGGCATTTGATCTCTAAAGCCTAAATTTCTTTTTCTTTAGCACTATTTACATGTTTCACAAAACATATATGAATCATGAAACACAACAGGCTAATAGAATCCACATTCTAAGATTTTTCTGGCTGTTCTTTTTGGACTAAAGTGTCCTCCACATGCATAAGAGTGACAAAATCGAAGAATGAATGGAATTTCAGTTTCAGAAATGCACCTTCAAATGACTTGATTAGAGTAATGTTTCCATAAATATGGGTTATCCCATATACAATATTTTCACATCACTCTTGATTTTAGCTTATTGAGCACGTGTCAGCTCATTAGGTAACATTTTAGTAACTAAATAATTTATGATGTTAGCATACCGTAGAGTACTTTGTTGAGCTATCATGAGTTGTTCATCCGGGAACTCATCCTGCAACAGCTTTAGTTCTTCACTCATGATTAATCTACTCAAATGGTTAGCAATAGAATTTTTAGGTCCTTTCTTGTCATGTATTTCTAGATCAAACTCTTGTAACAAGAGTATCCACCTTATCAATTTGTGTTTTGCCTCCTTTTTAGCTAACAGGTACTTTAGAGCTGCATGATCAGAGTAAACTATCACCTTAGTACCAAGTAAATAAGAATGTTTCTAAAGCAAAGATAATGGATAGAAGTTCTTTCTCCGTTGTTGAGTAATTGCGTTGAGCACTATCAAGTGTCCTGGAAGCATAATATATTGCATGCGTAACTCAGCCAACTCGTTGTCTAAAAACAACTCTAACTGCTTGGTTACTTGTATCGCACATGATCTCAAATGGCAATTCCTAATTTGGTGGTTGTATTATAGAAGCTGATGTAAGACGTTCCTTGTGCTTGTCAAAAGCTACCTTATATGCCTTATCAAATTCAAACACCATATCTTTCTGGAGAAGCTTGCATAATGGTAGTGCTATCTTTGAGAAATCTTTGGTAAACCATCGATAAAACCTTACATGTCCAAGAAAAGAGTGAACTTCTCATAGATTAGTGGGGTAAGGTACGGTTCTAGTAACATCTATCTTTGATTGATCAACCTTAGTACCTTTTGAAAATACTACATGCCCCAAAATAATCCCTTGATATATCATAAATGACATTTTTCATAATTTAAAACAAGGTTTGTTTTAATACATCTTTTAAGAACTTTTGCAAGGTTATTCAAGCATAAATCAAAAGAATTACCATGAATAGTAAAATTATCCATGAATACCTCGATAATGTTTTTCGCATATTTAAAAAGTATACTAACCATGCATCTTTGGAATATGGCTGAAGGATTATAAAGCTCGAAAGGCATGCGTCGGTAAGCAAACATCCCAAATGGACAAGTAAATGTCACATTTTCTTGATCCTCTAGCATAATTGGAATTTGATGATAACCTGAGTAACCATTAAGATAACAATAGTGAGATTTTCTAGCCAATCTTTCTAACATATGATCAACAAAGATAAAGGGGAAATGGTCTTTTCAGGTAGTGACATTCAACTTCTTATAATCAATACAAACAGCCATCCATTTTGTACTAAAGTAGGCACCAACTCACCATTTTCATTTTCAACCACTGTCATCCATTTTTTTGGGACCACTAAGAGAGGATATACCCATTCACTATCCAAAATAGGATAGATTATACCTGTATCGACTAGTTTTTAAACCTTTTTCTTGACTACTTCCATCATAGGTGGATTTAATTTGCATTGGGCTTGTTTTACGGGTTTAGCTCCTTCTTCTAACAATATCCTATGCATACAAATAGAAGGACTTATACCCTTGAGATCTGCTATTGTCCACCCTATAGCCTCTTTGCACTCTTTTAACCCTTGAAGTAATCATTCTTCTTCTAACATGTCTAGTTTGCTAGAGATTATAACTGGTAATATTTCTTGTTCTCCTAGGTAGACATGCTTCAAGTGACTTAGTAATGGCTTCAACTCCAGTTGTGGTGCCTGCATACAAGAAGGAAGAAGTTTGGAGTGAGAAAATCGTAATTCAACATACGACATAACATTCTTTTTAGGTAAGGATTTTAATTCAAGAATGGTGTGCTCAAGATCAACATTTAAAATTAACTCCCTTTCTATTTCCTTTAGCTTCTCGTTGTCAATACTATTCTCAAATGTAACCTTCACATTATCATCACCTACCAAGTCACAAATTCTCTGTACAAAAAAGTCAATTCCATCCAAAGCAAGCACAGTATGTTCATTACTAGGATATCGTATGGCATCATATATATTAAATTCAATAATTTCTTTTTTAAATTCCATAGTGAGTGTCCTTTCATACACATTTATAATAGTTCTTGAAGTTTTTAAAAATGGTTTCCTTAATAGTATTGGGGTAGAATGTACAATATCATCTTACCCTATGTCAAGCATGTAAAAATCAGTGAGGAAAACCAAATTATTAACCTAAACTAAAATATCTTCTAGGACTCTTTCAGGATATGCATTAGACCTATCAGCTAATTATATTATCACCCTCATTTCTTTTAATGGCCCAACCCTTAAGGATTTATAAATTGAAAGAGGCATAACATTAATTGATGCACCTAGGTCTAATATTGCTCTATCCACCTTCATACTACCAATTTTGCAAGGAATAATAAACATACATGGATCTTTACACTTCGGAGGTAATTTCTTTTGTATCACCGCTGACACATTCTCATCAACTTGAGTTTTCTCATTGCCAAATAATTTACGCTTTGTACTATACAACTCCTTAAGAAATTTAGCATAGCGAGGAATTTGTTTAATTACATCAAGAAATGGTATGTTTACCTTAACTTCATGAAAAGTCTCAAGGATTTCTTTTTCCTGCTATTCCTTTTTAGATTTTACAAATCAACTTAGGAATGGAAAAGGTAGTACAAAAGTTTTATTTGGCTTTACACTTGGATCCTTCATTTGCACATTTACAGGTCTAAGATTTTCTTCATCTTTCTTAAGTTTCATCTCCAATTCACATTTTGACACTACTTTGTTAGGCTCTTTCAGCTCTTTTTCACTTTGTAAAGTGATCGCACTCACGTTTTATTCTGGATTGACTTTTGGTTGAGATGGTAGCTTTCCATACCCTCTTGGATACCCTTTGCTCATCTCAGCCTCTAACTGATCTACTATATTTCTCATATCACGCATACTAGTCCTCATTTCCTATTAAAATTGTTGCATATTATTACTAAGTGATTGAAGCTTATCTTTCATAGATGTACCTTATTTTGATGAAGACTGATATGGAGAAAAATGTGGTCTAGCTTGATACTATGATTAGAATCCAGGTGGCTTTACTGCATAGCTAAAATTTGGATGTTCCTTCCATTCTGGGTTATAGGTATTTGAATAAGGATCATATCTTTATCTTTATAAGCCTGTAAATCCTCCAACGACATTAGCTTTTTCATTTGGATCATTTTGAAGCATGGGCACATGTTAGTTGTATGACCTGAAGTTGTACGTATGCCACATGTTTTTACCTATTGCACATTCCCTACAACCAATTTTTCAACAAGAGATGCTAAATTATTTAATTGTTGTTGTATGAAATATTCACTCACCTTATTTACCCTCTTCACAGGGTAGTTTTGCCTAGAGCCAAATTGTTGTGAGTTCGCAGCCATAATAGAAATCAACCTCCTAGCTTTTTTTGGAGTCTTTTACACTAGTGCACCTCTGCTTGCAACATTCATCATGATTCTCTCTATTGATAACAACCTTTCATAAAAATATTGAATCAATAATTGTTTAGAAAATTGATGTTGAGGACAACTTGCACATAACTGTTTAAATCTCTCCTAATATTCATAAAGGTTTTCTTCATGAGATTGCCTTATGCCATATATTTCCTTCTTAATATTTGTAGCTCTTGAAGCGGGAAAAAGTTTTTTGAGAAATTATCGCTTCATCTCAATCCAAGTAGTTATGGATCTCGATGGCAAGTAGTATAACCAATCCTTTGCTTTATCAGCTAATGAGAAAGGGAAAGCTCTTAGCTTTATCTATTCTTCAGTAACACCTTAGGTCTCATTGTTGAGTAGACCATATGGAATTCCTTAAGATGTTTGTGAGGGTCTTTACCTATAAAACAACGAAAAGTTGGAAATAAGTGAATAAGTTAAGATTTTAACTCAAAGGAACATCTATATTAAGATATTCAATGCAAAGGGGTTACTAGTTTAAATCTGATGCAGCTAGCTCCTAGAGAGTTCTTTCTGCAGCCATTGTTTCGTCTACGTATTTTGGATCGCTAGATGAACTGTTTGGATCAATTGCCAAATCTAATTTCGATGATGACAATGTTGCCGCTGTAGCACGCCTTTGCTTAGTTTCCTTCCTTAATTGTCGAGCTATCATTTTAATTTTCAGATCGTATTGCAATTCACCTATACGAGAAGAATAAGGAATAAAATGCACACAAAAATAATAATATTAATAATAAACTAATCAAGGAATAAATCTTTCAGCACTAATTCCCTGGCAATGGTGCCAAAATTTGGTGGGTGTCAAATCCAACAAAAATAATTCCTACTCTAATAAGATTTTTATATATAGTGATAAACAGGATTGTCTCCACAGGGAATGTAAGATTTAATTTTCTATCAAAATCAACAAAATAAAATAGGGATTTTATAAAGTCAACTAAAATTAAATAAAATAAATAAACTAAAGTTCGATTAAGAATGCAAGATAAATTAAACTGAAATAAATGCCAAGATTACACAAACACTAGTCAAAGGTCTAATCACAAGTTTTTATTCTCACAATTAATCACAGAAGCAAAGATACATTCATTATTCGAGAATAAATTGGTTATGGGTGTTGGTACTACCTAACTCCCTATCCCTCCTTAGTTATTCGACAATCAAGGTACGACCGTTAATTATTTCTCTTGTTGATTACATAAACCCTAGATACGATCTTAGTGTTTCAATGTATCAATAGCATTAATAATGAGAGGGGGATCGCTAATTCTAACTAATAAACTCACATGTAGGTTTATTCAGATTAGTTGTGAATTCTTCCTAATCAAGTTAGTTGTCACTTTTATTAGATTAATTAAACAATTACGGATTTGATTTTCTAAATAGCTATAGATTATCCTATCAATCAAATGCAGTACCAAACATTAATCAACAATGACAATCATGCTTTTTAAGCATAAAAGAAAAGACAAATATTCAAGAACAATGAATAATATAAATACAAATTAGATCTCACAGTCGTAGAGAATTAAACTTCGATATAAAACCTTTGACTAGTTGAAAAGAATTTGGCCACACATTGTCTTCTTGTTTTCTCTCCCTAGAAAAAATATCTTCTTAAAAGAAAATGTTAAAAACCCTAAAAAAACTGTCTCCACTTGGTTCTTTCCCTTTTTTCCTTTTTATATCCCTTACAACTTTTCCAAATTTTCCTACATTCTGATCAGTTCTAGATTCTACTCAATTAGAATCCTAAATAAATCAAAATTCTAATTTAAGCTATTTGCCTATAGAGCGTGCCCACGTAGTGTCCACATCAGCTCTTTCTTTTCTCTTCTTAGGTTGCTCCAATCAACTCCTATAAGCCATTTTTCTTGCTTCCAAGCCCTTTTTACACCTTAAACACAGAAGAAAGTAATTTTCATCGATTATAGCTCAAAAACTTTGAAAAAATAAGAATTTAACAATTAAAATCTGAACATTTATGTTCATTATCAAAAATCCACTCGAAAAAAGAAATTTTGAGTGCTTTTTAAAAGTTTGAAATTTTTATATATTTTAAGGAAAATGTAGGTCTTCGAATTAAAACTTGATAATTTAAATAAACATGGAAATTAATTTTAAAAAGTGTTGGCCTTAATCATATCCTAACCGGATCATGTCGTGACACAAATCTCTATGGAAAAATTGACGAACAAATTTCAAGTTATTCGAATAACCCAAAAAAATGGTTCGAAAAAATCTTTGTGACTTTCATCAAGTTTAACAAAAGCAGGGAATGTCACACTATCCACTTTCCTAAATTTATTCTGGTCTAGTCCAAAAGTTTCTAATGGCAAATGAGATACTGTTAGAAAGATAATTAGTAAGAATTAATGTAAAAATATCATAAAAATCTTGAAAAAATTATTTTCTAGGCAAGCAGAATTAATTTTTGAAATTGGGTATGAGCCAACATTGGTAGCAAGTGATGGGAAAAAAGATTAGTGGACTTCAAAAAATTACCACGAACTTGTTCAGAATCATTGAATTGTAAACGATACCTTTATGGAAAGGGGATTTTATGAACATTTTAGGAAACATATTTTAAAAATCCAGTAAAATCATCTGTTACACAAACATACTATGAGGAATTGCCCAAATAGACTGCAAACCACTGATTCTGACAACAAAAGTTAGAAAAATCGTAATTCTTACATCTAGAATGATCTGAAGTGAACAACGTGTCATTGTACAGGTAATTTGAAGCCTTTCATGGAAAAATATCAAAAAATTTTGAAAAAAAAAATCATCTAAAGTCTAAAAATAATGTTTTAAATTGGGGTTACTATGTTGTCAATGTCAAAATAGGGATTTCTTGGTGTTTAAGCTTCTTGTGATCGCTTTACATGAATGTCCAATCATTAAAGCCCATGGCAGTAGAACAATAGAGTAATCCAACATTCGAGGAGTAAGCCATAGAACCACCTGCTATCAACACTATTAGTCAAGATGAAAGGCTTAAAACAAGACTTTAATAGAACACTTTAAAACAACTTTAGTTCTTGTGAGGGTAAAAACATAATTTGTTTGGCCTAAAAAGGCCATGATTCCAAGCATTTGTGCTTGATATATCCTCAAGATTAGAGAATCAATATTGAAAACATTAAATCCATTCTAATGCTTATTGGTTGAAGTTAGTATGGACTTAACTTGGGGTTTTCTTTGAAAACTTATTTTGACAAGTATCATAGAGGCATTTCAACAAATATATGATAAACTGAACTAAGTGAAAACATCAAACATAAGCCAATGTTAATTTATCAATGCATTTCAACAAAGGAATCATAATGAAAATGCATTCAATGGTATGGTAAAGATCAAAGTATACTAGAATAAACATTTACAAATGAAATGTTCATGTTAAGATGAAAAAAAACAAGGCAAAAAGGAATGTGCAAGGGCTGTTTTAATGTTCAAATTAGATATGCATTTTAATTCACCCAAACAACATTAAGGCCCTAAGAAAGTCACTAGAATACTAACACTGCCATAAACAAAGCCATAATAATATATGAAATCCTTAATAGGGTCATGGAAACATGAAAGTTCACAAAGATGAAAATGATAAAGAAAAACAAAAAAATAAGATCATGAACAGATAGAAAATATACCCTAATAAAGACCTTAATTCCTAGCTTTTTACTTGAGTAGCAAACAAGCAATGTAGAGCTCACTTTGTTCCCTTACTATGGATTAGCAAGGCAGGAATGAAAAAAAAGAGTTTTTGATTATGGTGTCTATGGAGAACGGTTTTGAGGATAGAGATAAGGGATATAAGAAGTTTTGGAATGATGGAAAAAGAGCTAGGGGATGAAATTTTTGAAAAAGATCAAAGGTTTTTGGTGGCTAACATAAATGTTGTATAACCTTTTTTTCAACTGAATAAGAAAGTTGGATTATATATAGGTGGATTCCACCAGTAAAATGACCTAGCAAAAAAGGCATATAGGACTTTTGGTATGTATAACATGATGACTCATTGTACCAATATGAAACCTTTCAGGATTTTGATTGGTTAATCTTGATTCTTACAGGCAAAAAAAAAAAAACATGTATTACTGATCAAACAAGTAATCTCAACTTTGTCCTTCATTAAATAAAATGTTTTCAAGCAATGCCCTCATGCCAAGCTTAATTAGTCTTTCTAAAATGTGCCAATCCAGTGTTTAAAGCCCAAAAATGAAATCCACATGATTTATATGAAGTTATGTCTGATTCTTGATAACTTTTACAAGGCATGACATAAAGGAAGTTTTGCTTTATGGTATCGATATAATTAACTTTGCATCAATACCAAAGGCCTTCAAATATCGATACAATAAGTATTGTATCAATACATACTACATTTTTGGCTCCTGTATCAACACAATGAGCATTGTATCGATACCAAGCTCAACATTTTTTAGGTATCGATTCCTTATACTCTGTATTGATACCGCATGACCTAAAGTCATAATTTTTTGGTTTGAAACAATCTTGTATCAATACCAACACCTTGTGTAGCAATACCACAAGCAAAATTCCTTAAAGTATCAATATTCATGCCCTGAATCAATACACAATGGCTAAGTATCGAGACTATGCCCTTTGGTATCGATTCAAGTAGTAAGATGTTGCCCTTTAAATAATGTGAGCCCTATATCAATACCTCAAGCCCAAGTGTCAAGAGAAACATACAAAAATGTGGATTTTCCTTACCTTTGACTCTACAAACCCCCTTATCTCGATCAAAGATAATGGAAAATTGATCCACGCTTCTCGAAGAGACCTCAATGGTGCCTCGGATGATGACTTCTAATACCTTGGATTAGGTCTAGACAAAATGAGGTGTTTACAGTATAAATTTTTAAATTAGACTTTTGAATATAGATTTTTTTTCATTAAAACATTTAAATTAAATATTTTCAGGTAAAGTTTTCATTAACTTTCTCATGTGAAACTTTTAATTAAACTTTCTACTAATGAATTTTTAATTAAGTTCCTACATATGGAATTTTCAATTAAATCTTCCACATAGGTATTTTTAAATTAAATTTCTATGTATGAATATTTTCATTAGATTTCATTTGAACATGGCATTTTTACTGAATTTCTTCCAACCAAAACTTAGCATCAACTTTCAAACAAGTTTGCAACCAATTAATAGATATAAATTGTCAATAAAAATATATATATATAAATTCAAGGTTGAATTTTCAAATATGTAGCCAACCATTGGATTTATTTTTGTTTTTTCAAACAAGTTGGCAATCTTTAGATCAAATTTTGACTATTTTGAAGTGTGAAATATTATCATAATTAAAATGAAAATTATATATAAATTGTAAATCAAAATAGGGTAGCTAGATCCCCTACATAAGTGTAATATGAAGGTTTAGAGTAAGAACAAAACATGGCATATTTTAAGGAAACAAATGAATACAAATTAATAAACAAAAAAGAAAAAGGTTTAGCCAAGGCTTTTTTGAACCATTCTCCCTTTATAACTTGGGAGAAGATCCTTCATTTGGAACACTTTGATTATCATCTTCTTAAGCTTGAGAAAAAGTAAGAGAAAAAGGAAAAAAGAGGAAATTCTTGAAAAAATTTTTTAATTAATACCATTTTTTTCATTTTTTCTTATTCATTTTCTTTATTTTTTTCTTTTATGTTCTTTTATTTATTTACTTTTTGAGCAATTTTTTCTCAAAGCTTAATGATCTTAAGTTTATTTAGGGGATGTTTGAACCAAGGTTTTAAACACTATCTTTAATGGCCAAACTTTAAGCTATGTTATGTAAATTATGTTCAAATGTTTTCCTTGACTTTATGCTTAATCCCATTATTTAAAGCTTGAAGACCCTAAGTTTTTATTTTGGTGATGTTTGAGCCAAGGTTGAAAA
>JBBYHK010001944.1:0-12488 GCA_038382065.1 Adansonia grandidieri | reverse complement strand
GATGAGAATGAGAAAGTACGGATTCTTGACTTGTGATATAGTGAAGGGAGCCATAAGAAGAATTGCTCATCTTATTGCTAAACCCTAAACGCTTAGAGACACCACTAATCATTTCGGGCTAAGCATGGCTGGATGCCTATTGAAACCTATGTTTCAAGCTATGAAACTTAAAACATCGATCCCATGGTTTATGTAGTACAAAGATTTGCCATTTGGGTTTGGGAGTTGGTTACGCATGATGAGGTACGAATCTCTTCACGACACCTAAAATCGGTACCTTACTAGCTATGTCTTATCTTGGTTTTAATTCTTTCAATCTTAACTCATCATTGTTTTGATATAACCCTATTTTAATGCATGAATTTTATAGAAATACAAATCTAGGTTTTGATGAAAAGATTTCATCTCATACACACCCTCGAGAGATAAGGAATATAGAAATTTTCGATAAAAAATGACCTTTGGATTTTACTTTGAAAATAGAATGTTCCACTTTGGGCACTGGACAGATACTTATGCAGAACATTACCTTTAATTTTATTTGAAATGGTTGGAAAACATTAATGCAAATAATTATCCTAAAGAAATCATGTTAATAAGGTAATAAATGAAGTAACATAACATGGATCATTCAATGCAATGATAAAGAAAAGGGATGGACTATTGGAATTTATCTTGTAATTGGCATTGATTATCTAGGAATAATCGAATCGATAATTTTTTAGATGCATCTGGGTTTCTTGATTGAACGAGGTTTGTTTGACACATTGATGGAAGTTCAAGAAGGAGAAAAATTTAATTGTAGTTGAAAAGCAGGGTTAAAATATCCCTTCGAAAAGATGAGGTTGGAGTACCTCTGTGGATGACAAATAATTTTGACAAAGGAAGATTTTTAAATCTTGACAATTTTGCAAATAATACCTTTCCAGAGAAGGAATTTCATGAACATTTTAGGAAAAATGTCAGACGGATTTGGAAAAGTCTTTTAGTGGGACTAAAGGGCCCAACCAGAATGCACTTTGTTAACTCTAGGGATTCCGAATAGTTTAGGTTTGAAAAATCATAACTCTTTCATCTGAACTGATCTGAAGGTGAACAAGACCTCATTTTAAAAATATTTTGACACACTTTCAGAGACAAATATTATAAAATTCATAAAAAATTATTTTAGATTTTAAAGTGATTTTTTAATTTGTAATAGTGATACTGTACGTAGAGGACAAAGCAAAGCAGAGGATATTTCTTATTTTCTCTGTGTTTACAGGTCCAAACTCGAGTCATCGACATTCAAACATCCATGAATGAAGGGAAAGAGTGGCATGAGCATCACAAACTCATTTGCATAACCCCAGGTAATTTGGGATGATGAAACAGCCCATTAATCATCCTACTCAAGGTTTTGACTCAAAAACAAGGCATAAACATTTAGGGAACAAGTGCAAGGCTATTTTCATTAGAAAATCAGAAGTTTTAAGCTCATTTAATCAAGATTCCAGATCTAAAAAACTTCATTTTCTCTAAGATTGTTTGCTAATTTTAAGGAAAATGCTAAGTCTATGCTAATCCTCATTGGTTGAGGTTAACATGCTGGGCTTGGGGAGGTTTTGAAAATTAGTTTTTTTTTACAGCCATCAAACATGCACTTTGACAAGAAGAAGATAACAAACATACAAAGGGATGGCACATAACATGAATAGGGATGCTAACTTTACCAATGGTCTAGACAATGAAAGTATTATGCACTTTGATAAGAAAATGTTATGGATGCTGAATATGACAATGATTCATGATAAGATACAAGCTAATGTATAAATATGCTTAAAATATGTTAGGCTAAGGATTCATACATGGATTAATCATAACAAGATGCATGGATATGGCATAAAATGCATGAGCAAGAGCTATCAAAATAATGAGGATGAAATGAGGCATTTTGCACATCAAAAGGGGCATTAAGGCATCCAAATCCTAAACTACCACAACCAAAAGCCACAATAATGCATGAGAATCCTAAAAGGTGATGGAAACATGGAGAGCTCACTAAAATGATGAAGATGCTGAAAAACAAAAAATGAAAGTGATAAAGTAAAAAGTTATACCAACAAAACTTTAATTTTTGGCCAAATAGTTGGAGCCATAGAGGATTTCCCTCTTTTCTTTGTTGTTAATAAGCAAGAAAAAGAGAGAAACAATAAGGTTTTGGTTCTAGCATGGATGAGGGTGATTTTCAGAATGTGTAGTAGTTGAGAGTAAGTGTTTTGGGGCTATTTTTGGGTGCTGAGTGAAGAGCTATAGGATTTAGTTTTCTTGACATGTGAATGTGTTTTGGAAGCTAAAAATGAGCTAAAATCTTGCAAAATCTTAGCTGAGATATAAGTGATCTATTTATACCAGCATTTTGGAGCCAAATTAGAGGTGTTTTTGGTCATTTCTCAAAGGGGACAAAGTGATGTCAGCTTGATGGCTATACAGTGGCTATAGGGAGCAACTTGCTGCCAATGTGATGGACATAGGGTGGCTAGTTTAAATGCTGAAATGATTTTCCAGCAAATAGAATGGCTGATAGTGATCTTGGTTAACAAACTAGAAAGGAGTAGGGTGGTCATGTGACATTAACCTTTTTGATCTAATTTAGACTTCAAAAATGTTTTGATTAATTCAAAGTCCAAATTTGTAATCTGATATGGGTTATGATTTTTTCTGATGCAAAGAAATGAGTTAAAATTGAGTTTTGGATCAATGGTGGACAAGTAAAAAATTCTTGGATCGTGGAAAATGGCCTGTATGTATCGATACATTGCATAATGTATCGATACATTTGGTCCAAAAATCTTGAATGTATCAATACAATGAACATTGTATTAGTACTATAACCATTGTATCGATTCAATGCTTCATTGCATCGATACATGTTGATATGTATCGATACATTTCTTTATAGAATGCATGTTTTGGTTTTGGCATGGCCTAGTATCGATACATGAGCCTCTGTATCGATACCTAAGCTTATGTATCGATACATTTACATGTTGTTTTAATATAAATAGGGACATTTCAAATTTTTGGATCGTTGGAACATTGTATCGATACGTGAAAACCATGTATCGATATATTCAATTGAAATTATGAATTTTCTCATATCTTTTATCCTCGTACACCTTGAACTACATTTTTCAAAGCCATATCTTTGCATTTATCTTTGATATGATCCATAGGCCTTCTTGACCTCTTCAAAAGTACTTTTTTGCTTGCCCCCTCTAATATCCATGCCTTTGGTTGCTAAAAAAATTAACCCAGACAAAATAAAGCTGCCTATCTTTGACTGTTGCTGAGAATCAGGAACTGGGCAAAGATAAATAGACATTATTTTGTCTAGGGTGGAATGATGCTCCCCAGAACACCTGTAAAGAAATAAATTATAATTAATACTTTGCTATGATAAGTGTAGTGTATTGGCAGCCATCCTTATAGAGGCTTAAATGAATTTTGTATGATTTACCCTCCTTACTAGGGTGTTAGGTTTTCTAAGGTTTGACCCCCTTAGGTAGGTGCAGAGTAACATGGATTTTTTATGTGGGTGCCGCTAGCTTGTGCAAACTTTGACTTAAACTTGGTGCCACCAGCTCATGTGGGCTTTGATTCGAGTGCCGCCAGCTTGTGTAGGCTTTGACTTAGACTTAGGTGCTGCCAGCTTATGTGGGCGTTGACTTGGGTATCACCAGCTTTGTGGGCTTTAACTCAGACTAGGTGCCACCAGCTTGTGTAAGGTTTAAAAAGGGTGCCACTGACTTGTCCGGTTTAAAAATGGTGCCACTAACTTGTGGGCTTTGAAAAGGTGCCATTGACTTGTGGGCTTTGAAAAGGGTGCAACTGACTTATGGGCTTTGAAAAAGGTGCCACTGACTTGTGGGCTTTATGTGGGTATGATTGGCATCCGATTGTTTGCAGACAAGTTAGTTGCCACTGGCTCGTATGGGCTTAAGAAGGTTTCTTGATAGGTGCCTCCTAAATAAAGCTTGGTTTATGAAGCTTAGAGTTCTTACTAGGGATGGGTTTGGTGAACCTAGCTTGGAGTAGCATTGCAAAAATCATGATGTGTGATGGTAATGTGAATGCATGATATAGAATGCTATCATGATTGCATGATGTGAAGTCTAATACAGAAGATAGCTGTAGTTTTTCTTGTACGTCATTCAGACTCTCATAGGAATGGCGATTCATCTTTGTTGCAACTATGGATGGCAATTTTCCTAATCCAGCTGGGGATTGTAGGTTGTCTCAGCTCCACTGGGGACACGATAAAAAATCTATGCTTAAGAATTTAGATTATTGCATTTTTCAATTTGAGAGGCTCAATCGTTTTCCTAACAATTGGAAGGCATTGCCAACAATTTGGAGACTATTTGGCTGATTAGGTTGATGTCTCTGGTTTTGATAGGATTTTGATAGAACGCATGGGTCGATTTTTAGTTAGCTCAAAATGGTTTCTTTCTTGAGATATAGCTTGTAAAAGTAAGAAATTATTTGCTGTATGGTCATGCCGGGTGGGTGTTTGGACTCAAAAAGTGCATGATCTTGACGATCAAGGCGTGAGCAGAGTTCCTTGTGTTTTTTTTTCCTTTTGATGTAATATCGAGATGTCCTAATGCATATTTCAGTTGATTATCAAACATTATCAATTACATGGCAAGTGCAATTTGAATTGTACAGGAGTTAAAAGGAACGAGGTAATATTTATTCATGACAACAAAAAGATACAACTTGGTATACTATTTGACAATCACGTGATTCGGTGGTAAAAAGTATGATTTTTGGGTGAAAGATGCCTCTGACGATCACGACATGAATGTTCTTTAGGTGCTTTCCAGGATCTTTCTTGAACAATGAATGTGATTAGTATGAGCTGATCTTCAAAAGATCCTTAGGATTGCTTTGCTTTGTTTTGTAAGTGATCTTGTCTATGTCCCATCAAAATTGATCTTCTTGAGTCACCCTTGCGGGTTTTCAACTGTAGTCAGGTCGATTGCCCAAATGCCCTTTTTGGATTTTCATCTAGACCCCTTTTTGTTTTCTTTTTTTTTTTGTTTTGTTTTCTTTTTTTTTTTGTTTTCTCTTTTTTTTGAATGATGCCTTTTTAGGTTTTCGCCTTCTACGTGTAATATTTCTTAATGGAATCTGAGTTAACTGGGTTAGGCAAGGCATTGTCATCCATTTCTGACAAGAGTAGGGCCATTCTGGAGAAGGCTTGCTTCATGACACACGGTTTTTCCCAATTATAGGTCCACTTGCCCCGTGCATCTTTGTGAATTGGGATGATCTTTTTCAATACCAATTTGCCTAGGTGAAATTGTTGTGGGAGAATCTTTTTGTCATGGGTTCAAATCATGCATTTTTTATACATTTGACCATGGTAAATGGCATTCATGCATTTTTCTTTGACGATGTTGAGCTAGTCGTATTTGTTCTTGACCCATTCAGCTTCTTCAAGTGTGGTCTCCATTAAGACTTTGAGAGAAAGGATCTTAATTTTGATAGGCAATATAGCTTCCATCCCATAGACAAGAGAGAAAAGGGTAGTGCCCGTGGAAGTGCAAACTAATGTCCAATAGGCATGAAGTGCAAATGATAGCTTCTCATGCTAGTCTTTGTAAGTCTCAGCCATTTTCTTAACTTTTTCTGATGTTTTTGTTAACTACCTCAACTGCCCTATTCATCTTTGGGCGATAAGGGATAGAATTATGATGCTAGTTCTTGAACTGTAAGTAGACTGCTTGCATCATTTTATTGTTTAAGTTGCTTGCATTGTCTGTGATGATTTGGTTCAGGAGGCTATATCTGCAGATAATGTCCCGCTTGACAAACTTGCAAACAGTCAATCTAGTGACATTAGCATATGAGGCAGCCTTCACCTATTTAATAAATAGCCTAATGCTACCAAGATAAAATGATGTCCATTGGAAGCTTTAGGGGTGATCGGCCCGATCACATCCACATCCCACGTGGAGAAGGGCCATGGGGCCATCATGATGTGAAGTGGTGCTGGAGGGACATTAATCTTGTCGGCATAGATTTGACACATGGCATTTTCAAGCATAATTGATGTAGTCTCTCTCAAGGGTCAACCAGTAATAACCCACTCTCGTGATTTGCTTAGCCATCTGATGTCCATTAGCATGTAAGCCACAAATCCCTTCATGAACTTCTCCTAGGATGCTTTTGGCTTTAGAAGTGTCAACGTATCTGAGCAATACTTGATTGTGACTTTTTTTGTATAAGATTTTTCCATTGAGAACAAATCCCGCAGCTAGCCTTCTAATAGTCCTTTTATCAGTCTCGATTGCATGTTTGGGATATTGTTGATCCTCGATGTAACGAAGGATGTCATAGTACCATGGTAGGCCGTCCTTTTCTTTTTCGATGCTATGACAATGAACCAAAATTGTATAGATGCTCATCTAGATGGGAGCAACATCTGACTCTTGGTTGACTTTAAACATGAATGACAAGGTAGCAAAGCATCAGCTATTTGGTTCTTTTCTCAAGGTAAGTGTCGAAAACTAATATCATCAAATTCTTTATTGAGCTCTGTTATCAGCTTCCCATACTGCATCAGCTTGGCATCACGAGTTTGCCATTCCCCTTTCAATTGGTAGATGACTAGGGCTAAATCACCAAACACCTGTAATGTCTTGACATTCCTCTTAATGGCTACTTGAAGCCCTAAGGCACAAGCTTCATATTCTATGATATTATTTATGCAATCAAAATTTAGCCTTGTTGTGAATGGATAATGACTCCCATCGGGTGATGTCAATACTGCCCTAATTCTATATCCTAGAGCGTTTGATGCTCCAGTAAATACATTTTCTAGGATTGATCTTTGTTAGAGGCATCTTCGTCTTTAGAAATGCACATTAGATCTTCATCTGGAAAGTTAAAATTTAAGGGTTCATAGTCATCTGCCGCTTGACTTGCCAAAAAGTTAGCTATCGCACTGCCCCTGACATAAGCAATGTCGTATGCAGAAAGTAGAACTTGCCATCTAGCTAGCCTTCCTGATAGTGCAGGGCCTTCTCACAGATACTTGATAGGATCAAGCCTTGCAATCAACCATGTGGTGTGATACAGCATGTACTACCTAAGCCTCTTGGCTGTCCATACCAAAGTACATCATAACTTCTTGACTGCAGAGTAGTTGCACTCATATAGTAGATTGTTTGTTCCTTCTTTCCTGACTCATCATGTTGCCCTAATAATAAATCATAGATTTGTCAAAGATTGCCAAGTAAAGGATTAAAGGTTGACTAGGCACCGACAGTACCAACACTGGCGGGCTTGATAGATAATGTTTGACTTTATCAAAGGCTTCTTGACATGCCTCATTCCATTCTTTCAGATTTTGTTTATGAAAGAGCCAAAAGATAAGGTCGCATTCGTCAATGAGCTAGGGTATGAATCTAGCAATGTAGTTCAGTCTCCCCAAAAAACTTCTCACTTCCTTTTGGGTTTGAGGTGGTGGCATATCTTGAATGGCTTTAACTTTGTCTGGGTCAACTTTAATTCCTTTTTTGCTGACTATAAAGCCAGAAGCTTACTCGAAGTGACTCCAAAGGTACACTTGGAAAGATTCAATTTGAGTTGAAATTTTCGTAGCTGTTCAAAAAGTTTTTGAAGGTCTGTGACATGCTCATCCTCTTTCATTGACTTTGCAATCATGTCATCAATGTAGACCTTCATTTCTTTGTGCATCATGTTATGGAATAGGGCTACCATGGCCTATTGATAGGTTGCCCTAGCATTTTTTAGTCCGAAAGGCATGACATCATAGCAAAATATCCCCTACATGGTTACAAAAGTTATTTTCTCCATGTCTTCGGCCGACATCTTAATCTGGTTATAGCCTGAGAATCCGTCCATGAAGGAAAAAAGAGAATTCTTGGCCATGTTGTTTACCAGAGTGTCAATGTAGGGTAGCAGAAAGTTATCCTTAGGACTAACTCGATTTAAATCCTAGTAATCAGCACAAATTCATACTTTGCCATCTTTTTTTGGGATTGAGACTATATTGGCAACCCATTTTGGATATTTGGCTACTTTGATAAACCCTGCATTAAATTGTTTTTCAACTTTTTTAATTTTGAAGAGTATTTTTAACTTTATCCTCTATAACTTTTGCTGAATCGGTTTGCATCTAGGCTTGATGGGAAGCTTGTGGACCACTATATCAGTGTCCAGTCCTGGCATCTTTTGATATGACCAAGCGAATACATCTTAATATTCATAGAGTAATTCTATCAGCTTAGTTCTAGTTGTTGACTTTATTGAGGTTTCGATTTTAACCTCCTTCCGATCCTCTTGAGTACCCAGATTTATTACTTTTATTGGATCTTTATGGGGCATGATCTATTTCTCCATTTGCTCAACTAATCATAATATGTTTGGTGGTACGGAGCTTTCTTTGAAATCTTCTTCAAGATTAACTTCACTAGCATAAGTTGACTGTTCGAAATCAATCTTCAAAAACCCATCAACACATCCATGTCACTATCATCAAGACACCTGAAGGGGTGAAGAAATAAATATTGCAAAATGCATACATGCAACCTGGGGATTCAGATAAGAATAGAGGTAAAAGAGTAATTGAGACAAAGAGATTGAAAAGTGATATAGGCACACAATATGGAATAATATATGCAAAAGTCATTTCATCATAATGTTTGATAAAAATGCCCCTTACATAGGACATCTACCTACCTTTGGGCAAGGGCAGGTAAGTTTTGATTTCTTGGCATTACATGAAAGGGACAAGAAGAGTGTCGGGGCTTCTGTCATGACCCCGCCATCAAAATAAGGTCTTGGTGGAAGAACACAAATTCTATGGCTCGGTATCCTAGAGATCGAGGTAGTAAAGGGCTTTGTTTAAGATGACCAAGACATCTTTATCCTTTTACTCTTCTGGTTGGCTTGAATCAATTTGTCCTCCCGAACAAAATATCTCATGGAAAGATAGAAACATTATTAGCTTTTATTCCCCCTCTTGACCTAATGATCATGTCATCTCCTAGTTGCGGATCCTCTTTTCTTGCTACCTTCTTAGTTGCACCTTAGCCTTGAATCCTAAGCCTCTTTTGTTGACTTGAGTGGTGACCTATTGAGCTCAGGCTACCCCTTGCAGATTCTTACCAAGCCCTTTTCCAACATGTGAACCTTTACCAATGGTCACTTTTAAACCCGAGTGGGTACTCTTTGATAGGTAAGGTTCAACTATTGGCAATACTTCTCCCATAAATGTTGCATTGATGAACTCAAAGGATTGGAATGATGAATCTGGTGCATCTTCATTTGGCTTTATGTAGATGTCCTCATGAAAGTAGTGGCGATCATTTCTTCTTTAGCTTTGATGGTGACTACTTTGTCATCTATCACAAATTTGACATTCTGATGGAAAGAGGTTGGGACAACCTCGATGAAATGTATCCATGGCCTTCTTAATAGGTAGTTGTAAGATGGATTAATATCCATAACTTGAAAGTCAACTTCATATGTACATGGGCCTATCTGAAGCTGGATTGTGATATTTCTAATTACTCCGCAACATGTTCCATCAAAAGCTCAGACTATGGTGTGACTACTCTTGATGTTGGACTGATTGAAAGGGAGTTTGCTAAATATGGTCATGGGCATAACATTAAAGGTTGACCCATTGTCTATAAGTACTTTGGGCAAAATGCATCCCTTACAATGGGTAGTGATATGCAGAGCTTTATAACTGCCCTTCCCTACGGGGAGGATCTCATCATTGGTAAAGGATATATAATTATCAGCCATGATGTTGCTCACTAGCAGATCCAATTTATCCACGAAGATGTTCAGTGGCACATATGCTTTATTTAACACCTTCAATAATGCATTTTAGTGAACCTCTGAACTAAGAAACAGAGATAGCATAGAAATCTTTATGGGTTGTTCGCTTAACTAGTCTACAATGCAGTATTCACTATGCTTGATGAACTTGAGAAACTTTATGGCTTATTTTTCACTTATTGTTTCCTTGACTTTCTCGGGCTCAAAATTCTTTGCTTGGGCCTGAGTGGTACTGGTGCTTGGAGATGCATCAACCTTTTAATTTTCTTAAGTTGAAAGAGTGTAACATCTACCGCTATGGGTTAGGTGACAACTCTTGACAGCTCCATTGCAGTAATTGCAGGAGTTAGTTCTCTGATCATCACTATCTGATTCTCATACTTTCATGGGACAGCTTTGCTGCTCTTATATGGGAGTGGTTAAGGTACCTCAACAACTAACTTCGATGTAGGTGTCAAAAAACTGACCTCAAGACTTGACTTGCCATAAAGAAAGATGGGTTGTTTTCTCCTGTAAGGCGACTGCATGGTTTCATCCCCTATCATGTTAATAGATTTAGCAGCAGGCTTAGTTTCCTCATAGAATTCTATCTGGCCTTCATTCATCATTCTTTGAATCGTGGACCTAAACTCCTTGCATGTTTATGGGGTATGACCTACAACTGTGTGGAAGTCATAGAAGTTGTCGAGATTGTCTTTCAATTTTCTTGTTGCGTTAAGCAACTCGACCTGAATCAATGCTGGCCAGACTAAGAACATTGGCATCCTTACATCCTCTATGCTTGCCTTGACTTCATATTTGTTCTTAATGTTGATCATGTTTGTAGCTGGCTCTACATTGTTTGGTAAAGGATTGGCAACAACATTTGGTCCCTAGCTCATCCTGAACTATAAAACTTTTGAGTTAATCAGATTTTTCACATTGCGCTTGAAAGATATGCAGTTTTCAATGTTATGCCCTATTCCCCCAACATGGTATTCATAGTGGGCGTTAGGGTTGTACCATTGCAGGTATGGTGGCTTCTTTTCTGGGACATTTCAAATTTTTAAATCATTGGAGCATTGTATCGATACATGAGAACTATGTATCGATACATTCAAGCAAAAATGTGAATTTTCTCATATATTTTGTCCTTGGATACCTTGAACTATGTCTTTTGATGCCACATCTTTACATTTATCTTTGATATGATCCATAGGCCTTCTTGACCTCCTCAAAAATACTTTTTCCCTCACCCCTTCTCACATCCATGCCCTAAGTTGCCAAAAAAATTAGCCTGAACAAAATAAGGTGTCTACAGTTGCCCTTTTTTGACCATTGCTATGAATCAGGAATAGGGCAAAGATAAATAGACACTATTTTGTTTAGGGTGGAATGACGCTCCCCATAACACCTGCAAAGAAATAAATTGTAATTAATACTTCACTGTGATAAATGCAGTGTATTGGCAGTGATCTTGATAGAGGTTTAAGTGAATTTTGTAGGGTTTACCCTCCCTACTAGGGTGTTAGGTTTTCTAAGGTTTGACGCCCTTAGGCAAGTGCAGAGTAACATGGATTTTTTATATGGGTACTACCAGCTTGTGCAGACTTTGACTTAAACTTAGGTGCCACCAGTTCGTGTGGGCTTTGATTCGAGTGTCGCCAGCTTGTGCAGGCTTTGACTTAGACTTAGGTGCCACCAGTTTGTGTGGCTTTGACTCCGACTTAGGTGCCACCAATTTATGTGGGTGTTTCAAAGGTGCCACTGATTGTGGGCTTTGAAAAGGGTGCCACTAACTTATGGGCTTTGAAAAAGGCGCCACTAACTTATGGGTTTTGAAAAAAGTGCCACTGACTTGTTTAAAGGCTTGAAAATGATCATACGAGACAAACCTATCCCTAATACATAAATTCAACATGAAAGAATCCCAGTGATTATATGGGACTCGATTCTAAGGTAAAATTAATAAATTGCCCTTAAGGACTAGCTTCATTATGAAAACATCTCGATAACCCTAAAAGACCTACAAATGATAGAAAATGATAATTTTACCCTAAATAGGCAATTAAAATATTAAAGGCGACCTAAAATAAAAAACTTTCAATTAAGCCCTTAAACTTTTTAAAATTATACTTTAAACCCAAAATGACTAAAAATGTAAGAAATGTTCTTAAAATGACAAAAATACCCTAAATGGGTAATTTGGTTTAGGAAAGGACATTTTAACCTTAAAATGCAAGGTTTTGCTAGTGGACTCTAAACTTTGTTAATTTTGCAATTTGGTCCTACATGAAATAGACTCACAATTAAACGTAAAACACATCACAAAAGTCATAGAAAACATGCTAAAAGTCAAAAAAAGCATTGGGCCAACCATTTATAGCCTTAAAGCAAATTTTTTCAAACATTACAAATTAGTCTCTAAACTTTTTAATATTGCAAAAGACCCAAAAGTCTAAGATATGTATTTCAACATGATAAAAATGCATAAAACACATCCTTAGGTGTATATGAAGGTTTCGGCCAAGCATGGAAGGCCTTAAAATGATTTTCTTTTCATTTTTACAATTTAGTCTTTATATTTCCTATAATTAGAAAATAGCACCAAGAACATAAAAAATTCACCAAATCACATTTGTACA
>JBBYHK010001923.1:0-12492 GCA_038382065.1 Adansonia grandidieri | reverse complement strand
ATTCATGCATTTGAAGAGGGTTATATTGAAACAGTGATAGGTGAAGATCGAAAGAATCGAAACCGAGATAAGACATAGCTAGTAAGGTACCGATTTTGGGCACCGTGAAGAGGTTCATACCTTATCACGCGTAACCAACTCTCGAACCCAAACAATGAATCTTTGCATTACGTAGACCACGGGATCAATGTTTTGAGTTTCATAACTCAGAACATAGGTTTCAATAGACATCCGATCATGCCTAGCCCAAAATGATCGGAGGCACCTCCAAGTGTTGGCCATTTCATGATGGTCATATGAGAGCAATAGGATGAGTGATTGTTCTTATGGTCCCCCCTCACTGTGTCATAAGTCAAGAATATGTACTTTCTCGTTCTCATTACAACACCAAAGAATAGTCTCAGTTAAAAAGACATTTCCAAGTCAGGAAAATATTTTAAGTCGTGCACACCCATTGATCCGCGAGGATCCACCCTGGGGTATGTTGTGACACCAACACAAGAATCAAAGACTCAAAGCCCAAATATGAGATGCGAGAGCCACTAGGGTTGAAAATGAAGCCCTCATTCATAGAATCCAGGAGTTAGAATAGTCTCTTCAGGATCATCAAGGTCATATCAATGAACTAACAAGAGCTTCCAAGCAATGTGAACTAGATTGGCAAGCGACAATCGAGCAAGCACATCTAAACTACTAAAAACAACATCAGCACCTCACTCAACAAGTTCAGATGGCTTAACGAGAGGCGAATGACATGATTGAAGTAGCTCGATCCATAAGGCAAGACATTGCACCCGTTGAAGATCATGAGCAACTACTTTTGGGTTTTCTTGATCGTGTGATTACACAATGTAGCCATGTTAGATACTTTCAGATGTAATCATGTCATAAAAGAAAAAAAAAAACCATTTTGTGACTCTATAAAGGATGTTATTGACAAAGCTGTTCCAAGAATCAATTATCTCCAATGCATATGCACATTTAATTTCACCACTTTTTCATTGCACTTGCATCAATCATTCATTATCTTAACTCATCATTGCATCATAAATGTTTCATCAATAAATATATATATTTTTAAAAAATCTAATATGGGAATTGGGCCATAAAAGTATAAGGGATTTCGAGATCAATCAAGAACACGGAACCTTACATCATGCACCGCTATAATACATGACGCCATAAGCAAATCATGAAGAGTGATCATGAAGCTCATATTGAGCGACTTGAGCTAATGGTCAAGGAATCACAAGACCAGATGCTTCGTCAGCAATACGAAATGCAAAATCAAATCGCAAAACTTTTGGAACTAATGACTACCTTTATGAAAGAAAAAGGGTAAGCCAGCACTACTGAAACAAGGAATGATCCTCCTAATGTTAAAAGTCCCCCTGCCAATAATCCAAAACCTACCCAAGGAGAAACTAGGCAAGAATAATGGCCCACTCCTAGACCTACTGCTCAGGCTCTGCTAGTCATCTACCTTAATCCCATTGTGATAGATTTATTTATTCCCAGTACTCAAGGGGTGAATGCGGAAGTCTTATCAGTAGATCCAATAACCCTTAAGCACGAGGAACTAGAGAAAACAAAAGGTCAAAAGAGCACCATGACTGCGACAGAAGTGAACAAATTCTGGCCACTGGAAAAATGCCTCTAAGCTATCGAGGGGAGTGACAAGTTCAGAGCTCTTAACGTGCAATCATTGGCTTTGGTGTTTAACCTTGTCATTCCTCTAAAATTCAAAGTCCCAGCATTCGAAAAGTTTAATGGAACCACCGACCCATCTGTCCATATTCAAATGTACCTATGAAATATGGCCGAGTACAAGAAAAATGAAAAGCTCCTCATCCATTGCTTCCAACATAGCCTCATTGGGGCAACAGCTTTATGGTATATTGAGCTAGACAATGTGATTCCAATCATAGGCTAACTTAGCTAAGGTCTTTCTGAATCAATGCTAGCACAAGTCAAATTAGGCATTGGATCAACTTTCCTTGATGAATTTCGAGAAGCGATCCATTGAAAGCTTCAGGCAATATTCCTAAAAGTGGAGAGAGGAAGCAACCCTAGTCCAGCCTCTTCTTATAGAAAAAGAGATGACAGTCACTTTCATCCACACCTTACACGCTCCTTATTATGAGAAGCTTGTAGGAAATGCCATTAAGAAATTTGTAGACCTTGTCTTCTCTAGAGAAATGATTGATGCAACCATTAAGAGTGGTAGAATGTCAGCCGGGAAAATGTCTAGATCAAGCAAGAAGCCTATTGCCAATAAAAAAAAAGGGAAGGAGAGGCCAATGCCATAAGTTATGCCGGCTCATCTCAAACAAAATGACATCAAATACCCGACCCTTATTACCCAAGCATGCTGTATTCTCGCCCTATCACTATCCCCCCTCAGCTGATTAATGCCATAACCTGCAACCCATCCTTAGCAATCCCATCTAACCTATCGCAAAGCTACCGTCTGTAGGTTCACCAAAGCACCAATCGATCAACCAATAATGCACCTAGCAATTGAGGGGCAAATCAACAAAAACAACATTTTGATATCATCTCTATGACCTATAAGAAGCTCTACCAGACCTTGCTCTAAAATCATTTAGTGGCCCTAATCTATGTCCTAGAAAAGAAGCCATCATACCCATAATGGTACAACCCTAATGCCCACTATGAATACCATGCTGTGGCAGCAGGGCATGACATTGAGAACTGTATATCTTTCAAATGAAATGTGCAAAATCTAATTAACTAAAAAGTCTTGCAGTTTGGGATAAACTAGGGACCAAATGTTGCCACCAATTCTTTACCAAACCACACTGAGCTAGCTGCAAACATGATCAACATGAATCTATGCTTGCTCAACTCAACAAAAAAATTAGAAGACAATCCCAACAACTTCTGTGACTTCCACACAATTGTAGGTCATACCCTACAAACGTGTAGGGAGTTTAGGTCCATGGTTCAATGAATGATGAACGAAGACCAAATAGAATTCTATCATGAGATCACACCTGCTACTGAGTCTATCAACATGATAGGAGATGAAACCATAAAGCCACCTTATGGGAGAAATCGACCCCTCATTCTTTATGGCAAGTGGAGTTTTGAGGTCAGTTCTTCGACACATACACCAAAGTTAGTTGTCGAAGTACCTAAACCATTCTCGTATATAAGCAACAAAGCTATCCCACGGAAATATGAGAATTAGGTAGTGATGATCGGAGAACTAACTCCCTTAATTGCTGCAATGGAACTATCAGGAGTTAGTCATCTAACTCATAGCGGTAAGTGTTATGCTTCTTCAGCTTAAGAAAAACAAAAGGTTGATGAATTTCCAAGCACCAGTACCACTCAGGCCCCAGCAAAGAATTTTGAGCCTTAGAAGGTCAAGGAAGCAATAAGTGAAAGAGAAGCTACAGAGTTTCTCAAGTTCATTAAGCATAGTGAATACTGCATTATAGACCAGTTAAGCAAACAACCCGCAAAGATTTTTATGCTATCTCTGCTTCTTAATTCAGATGCTCATCGAAATGCATTACTAAAGGTGCTAAACGAAGCATATGTGCCCTTCAACATACCCGTGGACAAGTTATATCGGCTAGTGAACAACATCATGGCCAATAATTATATCTCCTTCACTAATGATGAAATTAGACTCAGAGGCAAGGGCAGTTATAAAGCTCTGCATATCACTACCCATTGTAAGGGATGTATTTTGCCCTAAGTACTCATAGATAATGGGTCAGCCCTTAATGTTATGCCTATGGCTACATTAAGTAAACTCTCTGTCGATCAGTCCAACATCAAGAGTAGCCATACTTTATTCCAAGCTTTTGATGGAACATGTCGTGAAGTAATTGGAAATATCATGATCCAACTTTAGATAGGGCCATGTACATATAAAGTGGAGTTTTAAGTTATGGATATTAAACCTTCTTACAACTACCTATTAAGAAGGCCATGGATACACTTTGCTGGAGCTGCCTATCCTCTCTCTATTAGAAGCTCAAATTTGTGATAAATGATAAAATAGTCACCATCAGGGCTGAAAAGGAAATGATCCCCACTGCTTTCACTAAGGGTATTTATGTAAAGCCTAATAAAGATGCACCAGTGTCATCCTTCCAATCCTTTGAGTTTGTTAATGCAACATTTATAGGAGAAGGATTGCCAATAGTTAAACCCTATCTGTCAAAGAGTTCCCACTTAGGTTTAAAAATGATTGTTGGCAAAGGTTCTCGTGTTAGAAAAAGGCTTGGCAAGAATCTACAAGGGATGGCCCGAGCCCTATAACTCACCACTCAAGCCAACAAAAGAGGCTTAGGATTTAAGGCCAATGCGCACTCAAGAAAGCAACAAGAAATGAGGATCTGCAACCAAGAGATGATACGATCATTAGGTCGAGAAGGAGAGTCAAAGTTAGTAATGTTTTCATCTTTCCATGAGATATTTTATTCAGGAGGTCAAATTGATCCAAGCCAATCGAAAGAGCAAAAGGCTAAAGATGTCTTGATCATCCTAAACAGGGCACTTAACAGCCTCTATCTCTAAGATACCGAGCCATAAAATTCGTGTCCTTCTATTAAGACCTGATTTTGATGAAAGGTCATGACAGAAGCCCTCTGCACTTTTGCTATCCCTTTCATGTAATGTCAAGAAATGAAAACCTACCTGCCTTCGCCCAAAGGCAGATAGGTGTCCTATGTAAGGGGTATTTTTTATCAAACATTATCAATGAAATGACTTTTGTATATATATCATTTCATATTTTGTATCACTTTTCAACCTCTTTGTCTCTACTACTCTCTTTTGCCCTTATTTTTATCCAAATCCCTTAGTGTTATGTGTGCCTATTGCAATGTTTTTTTGCCCTTTCAGGTGTCCTGACAATAGTGACATGGATGTGTCGGATGGATCTTTGAAGATTGATTTTGAACAATCAATTTGCACTAGTGAAGTCGATCTTGAAGAAGATTTCAAAGAAAGCTTTGTACCACTAGACCTTTTACGATTAGTTAAGCAAGAAGAGAGGCAAATCATGCCCCATAAAGACCCAACAGAAGCAATAAATTTGGGTACTCAGGAGGGCTGAAAGGAGGTTAAAATCAAAACCTCAATAAAGTCAACAACTAGGACGAAGCTAATTGACCTATTCCAGGAATCTTGAGATGTATTCACTTGGTCATGTCAAGACATACCAGGACTGGACACTGATATAGTGGTCCATAAGCTTCCCATCAAGCTCGGATGCAAACTGATCTGGCAAAAATTAAGGAGGATGAAGCCGAAAATGCTTTTCAAAATTAAAGAGGAAGTCAAAAAGTAGTTTGATGTAGGGTTTATTGGAGTAGCCAAATATCTAGAATGGGTTGCCAATATAGTCCTAGTCTTAAAGAAAGATGGCAACGTATGAATGTGTGTTGATTATCGAGATTTGAATTAAGCTAGTCCCAAGGATAACTTCCTGTTACCCCATATCGACACTTTAGTAGACAACACAGCTAAAAATTCTTTGGTCTCCTTCATGGATGGATTCTCAATCTATAACCAGATCAAAATGGCATCCGAAGACATGGAGAAAACAACTTTTGTAACCATGTAGGGGACGTTTTGCTATAATGTCATGCCCTTCGAACTCAAAAATGCTGGGGCAACCTATCAATGAGCCATGGTAGCCTTGTTCCATGACATGATGCACAAAGAAATTGAGGTCTACATTGATGACATGATTGCTAAGTCAATAAAGGAGGATGAGCATGTCACAGACCTTCAGAAACTTTTTGAACGGCTATAAAAATTTCAACTCAAATTGAATCCTACCAAGTGTACCTTCAAAGTCACTTCAAGTAAGCTTCTAGGCTTTATAGTCAGTGAAAAAGGGATTGTAGTTGACCCAAACAAAAACAAAGCCATTCAAGATATGCCACCACCTCAAACCCAAAAGGAAGTGAGAAGCTTTTTGGGGAGACTGAACTATATTGCTAGATTCATATCCCAGCTCACTGACAAATGCAACCCTATCTTTTGGTTCCTTCACAAACAAATTCTAGGAGAGAGGAATGAGGCATGTCAACAAGCTTCAATAAAGTCAAACATTATCTATCAAGCCTGCCAGTATTGGTACTGTCGGTTCCCAATCGACCTTTAATCCTTTCTTTGGCAGTTTTTGACAAGTCTATGGGTTGTATATTAGGATAGCATGATGAGTCAAGAATGAAGGAACAAGCAATCTACTACTTAAGCAAAAAGTTCACGGAATGTGAGTGCAATTACTCCACAGTCGAGAAGTTATGTTGTACTTTAGTGTGGACAGCTAAAAGACTCAGGCAGTACATGTTGTATCACATCACATGGTTGATTGCAAGGCTCGATCATATCAAGTATCTATGCGAAACCCCTACATTATCAGAAGGCTAGCTAGATGGCAAGTCCTGCTTTCTGAATACGATGTTGCCTATGTCAGTTAAAAGGCCATTAAAGGTAGTGCGATAGCTGACTTTTTAGCAAGTCAAGCGGCAGATGACTATGAACCCTTAAATTTTAACTTCTTAGATGAAGATCTAATGTGCATTTCTAAAGACGAAGATGCCTTTAACCAAGATCAATCTTGGAAGATGTATTTTGATGGAGCATCAAATGCTCTAGGACATGGAATTATGGCAATATTGATGTCACCTAACGGGAGTCATTATCTGTTCATAGCAAGGATAAATTTTGACTGCACAATAATATCATAGAGTATGAAGCTTGAGTCATAAGGCTTCAAGCAACCATTGAAAGGAATGTCAAGATATTACAGGTGTTTAGTGATTCAGCCCTAGTCATCTACCAATTGAAGGAGAGTGGCAAACTCACGATGCTAAGCTGATGCAGTATGGAAAGCTGACAATAGGGAGAATTTAATGATATTAGTTTTTGAAACTTACCTTAAGAAGAGAACCACATAGTTGATGCTTTGGCTACCTTATCATCCATGTTTAAAGTCAACCAGAAGTCGGTCATTTTTCCCATCTAGATGAGCATCTAAATAACTTCAGTTCATTGTCATAGTGTAAAAAAAAAGAAGGATGGCCTATTGTGGTATTATGACATCTTTTTTTACATCAAGGATCAGCAATATCCCAAACAGGCAATTGAGAATGATAAAAGGACTATTAGAAGGCTGCCTATGGGATTTGTTCTCAATACAAAAAGAGTCACGATCAAGTATTTCTCAGATGCGTTGACACTCCTGAAGCCAAAAGATCCTAGTAGAAGTTCATGAAGGGATTTATGGCACAAATGCTAATGGACATTGGATGGCCAAGCAAATCATGAGAACGGGTTATTACTAGTTGACCCTTGAGAGAGACTACATCAATTATGCCCGAAAATACCATATATGTCAAATCTATGCGGACAAGATCAATGTCCCTCTAACGCCACTTCATGTCATGACGACCCCATGGCCCTTCTCTATGTGGGGCATGGATGTGATCGGGCCAGTCACCCCTAAAGCTTCCAATGGGCATCATTTTATCTTGATAGCGATCGACTATTTTAGTAAATAAGTGGAGGCTACCTCGTATGCTAATGTCACTAGATCAACCATTTGTAAGTTTATCAAGTGGGACATCATCCGTAGATATGGCCTCCCAAACCAAATCATCATAGACAATGCAAGCAACTTAAACAATAAAATAATGCAAGCAATCTGCTCACATTTCAAGATCCAGCATCATAATTCTATCCTTTGTCGCCCAAAGATGAATAGGGCAGTGAGGCAACCAACAAACACATTAAAAGAATAGTTGAAAAAATGGCCAAGACTTATAAAGACTAGCATGAAAAGCTATTTTTTGCACTTCATGCCTATCAGACCTCAATTTGCACTTCCACAAGTGCTACCCCATTTTCTATTGTCCATGGGATGGAAGCTGTATTGCCTATCGAAGTCAAGATCCCTTCTCTCAAAGTCTTGATGGAAACCAAACTTGAAGAAGCTGAATGGGTTAAGAACAAATACGATCAGCTCAACCTCATCGAGGAAAAATGCATGAAGGCTATCTGCCATGGTCAAATGTATCAAAGATGCATTATCCGAGCCCACGACAAAAAGATGCGCCCATGACAATTTCACCCAGGCAAATTGGTATTGAAGAAGATCCTCCTAATTCACAAAGATGCAGGAGGCAAGTGGACCCCTATTTGGGAAAGACCATATATCGTGAAGGAAGCCTTCTCTAAAGGGACCTTAATCTTGTTAGAAATGGATGATAATGTCTTGCCCAACCTAATCAACTTAGATTCCTTCAAGAAATATTACACATAAAGGGCAAAAACCTGAAAAGACATCCTTAAAAAAAACACAAAACAAAACAAAACCAAAAAAAAACAAAATAAAAAAACAAAAATAAAACAAAAAAGGAAAAAAAACAACATAACAACAACAAAAAAGGGAAAAAAACAAAAAAGGGTCTAAATGAAAATCCAAAAAGGGTATCTGGGCAACAAACCCTACTACAGTTGAAAACCCTCAAGGGTGACTTAAGAAGATCAATTTTGATGGGGCATGAACTAAGATTACCTACAGGACAATGCAAAGCAATCCTAGAGATCTTTCGAAGATCAGCTCATGCTAGGCACATTCATTGTTCGAGAAAGATTTTGAAAAACACCTAAAGAATATCCATGTCATGATTGTCAAAGGCATCTTTCGCCCAAAAAGATCATCTTTCTCACTATCCTATCAATTGCTTATCAAATAGTATATTGAGTTATGTCTTTTTGTCATCATGAATAAATATTTCCTTATTTTTTTAACCCATATATAATTCACATTGCACTTGTCATTTAACTGATAATGTTTGATAATCAACTGAAATATGCATTAGGACATCTTGATATCACATCGAAAGGAAAACAAAAGCATAGAGAACTCTGCTTATGCCCCAAAAATCAAGATCATGCACTTTTCACTTCCAAACACCCGTTTAGCATGACCATACACCAAACCATTTCTTGCTTTCACAAGCCGCATCTCAAGAAAAACCATTTTAGCCTAACCAAAAATCGACCCATGCATTCTATCATAATCTTATCGAAACCAAAGACATAAACCTAATCAGTCAAATAGTCTCTAAATTATTGATAATGCCCTTCGTTTATCAAGAAAATGATTGAGCCTCTTGAATCGAGAAACACAACAGTCCAAATTCTTGAGACTAAATTTTGGTCATATCCCTAATGGAGCAAAGACAACCTACAATCCCCAGCGGGATTAGGAAAATTTCTGTCTATAATCGCATTAAAGATAAATCGCCATCCCTATGAGAGTTTGAAGGATGTATAAGGAGAACTATAGCTATCTCCCGTATTAGACTTCACATCATGTAATTCATATCATGCACTCATGATAGCATTTCATATCATGCACTCATATTACCATCATACATCATTTTTATCACTTCAAGCTAGGTTTGTTGAACCTCCAAGGAATTCCTAGTAAGAACTCTAAGCTTCACAAACTAAGTGTCCTTCAGGTAGGGTTCTTTTCTTCCTGTCACCTCATGTTAAAACCCTTTTTATTAAGCAACTACTATCAAAGTGCTAGTGCCAAGAAATTATTGTCTATCATAAAAAAACTTTTGTCGAGAACATTCGTCAGAAGCTTTATTAAGAATTTTGTCAAGAATTAGTGCCCAAACCCTTTTCAACAGGAAGTTTTGTCATGAACTTCTGTTAAGAAAAGCTTGTATTAGAAGTCTTGTCAAAAACTTTATCGCCACCCTCTTTAAAGCCCATAAGTTAATGGCACCCCTTTTAAAGCCCACAAGTTAGTGGCACCCTTTAAAGCCCACAAGTCAGTGGCACCCTTTAAAAGCCCATAAGCTAGTGGCACACTTTAAAGCCCACAAGTCAGTGGCACCTTTCAAAGCCCACAAGTCAATGGCACCCTTTAAAACCTATAAGTCAATGGCACCCCTCAAAAGCCCACAAGTTAATGGCACCTTTTAAAGCCTACAAGTTAGTGGCACCCCTTAAAAGCCCATAAGTCAGTGGCACCCCTTCAAAGCCCACAAGTCAGTGGCACCTTTTCAAGCCGACAAGTCAATGGCACCCCTTCAAAGCCTACAAGTCAGTGGCACCCTTTAACAGCCCACAAGTCAATGGCTCCTTTTTCAAGCCCATAAGTCAGTGGCACCCTTTTCAAAGCCCACAAGTCTGTAGCACCTTTTCAAAGCCCATAACTCAGTGGCACCCTTTTTAAGCCCATAAGCCATTGGCACCTTTTTAAGCCCACAAGTCAGTGGCACCCTTTAAGCCTATAAGTCAGTGACACCTTTTAAAAAGCCCATAAGCCAGTGGCACCCTTTTAAGACCACAAGTCAGTGGTACCCCTTAAAAGCCTACAAGTCAGTGGCACCTCTTCAAAGCATGCATGAGCTGGCTACACCCAAGTCAAAACCCACATGAGCTGGTGGCGCCCAAGTCTGAGTCAAAGCTGGCATGATCTGGGCAGCCAAGTTAAAGCCCACACGAGCTGGTGGCACCTAAGTCTAAGTTAAAGCCCACACAAGCTGGTGGCACCCAAATTCGAGTCAAAGCCCATATAAGCTGGTGGCACCAAGTTTAAGTTAAAGCTCGCATAAACTGGCAGCACCCGAGTCAAAGCCCACATAAACTGGTGGCACCAAGTTTAAGTCGAAGCTCACATGAACTGGCGGCACCCGAGTTAAAGCTCACACAAGGTAGTGGCACCCACGTCTAAGTCAAAGCCTACATGAGCTAGTGACACCTAAGTCCAAGTCAAAGCCCACACGAGCTGATGGCACCCAGGTTTAAGTCAAAGTTCGCACAAGTTGGCAGCACCCACATTAAAAATCCATGTTACTCTGTACCTACCTAAAGGGGTCAAACCTTAGAAAACCTAACACCCTAGTGTTCTAAGGAGCGTCAGTCCACCCTGGACAAAATAGTGTCTGTATTGTCTTTGCCTTGTTCTTGATTCTCAGCAACAGTCAAAGAGAGCTAGCTGTAGACACCTTATTTTATCCGAGCTAATTTTTAACAATCTCAAGCATGGACGTAAAAGGGGGCGATAATCATTGTCGCCTGACAAAAAAGTATTTTGAAGAGGTCAAGTAGGCCTAGGGATCATATCAAAGGTAAATGTAAAGATGTGGCATCAAATGACGTAGTTCAAGGTGTCTGGGGATAAAATATATGAGAAAATTCATAATTTTACTTGAATGTATCAATACATGGTTCTCATGTATCAATACAATGCTCTAACGATCCAAAAATTTGAAATGTCCCCATTTTTACCGATACAACATGTAGATGTATTGATACATGAGCCTCTATATCGATACCGGACCTCATGTATTGATACTAGGCTATGCCAAGACCAAAACATGCATTCTATAAAGAAATGTACCGATACATATCAACATGTATCGATAAAATGGTTCATAGTATCGATACAATAATCATTGTATCGATACAATGTTCATTGATCGATACCATCAAGGTTTTTAGACCAAATGTATTGATATATTATGCAATGTATCGATACAGCAAGCCATTTTCATGGTCCAGGCATTTCTTACTCATCCGCCGTTGATCCAAAACTCGATTTTAACTCATTTTTTTGAATCAAGAAAGATTAAAACACATATCAAATTACAAATTTAGACTTTTAAATTAATCAAAACATTTTTTAAGTCTAAATTAGATCAAAAGGGTCAATGCCATTTGATCACCCTACCACTCCTTAGTTGTTAGCCAATGTCACCATCAGCCACCCTATTTGCTAGAAAATCATTTCAGCATTAAACTAGCCATCCTATGCCCATCACATTGGTAGCAAGTTGCTCCCTACAGCCACCCTATAGCCACCATGCTGACATCACCTTGTCCCATTTGATAAATAGCTAAAAACACCTCTAATTTGGCTCTAAAATGCTAGTATAAATGGACCACTCCTATCTTAGCTAAAAAAGGTTAGATTCCAGCTTATTTTCAGCTTACAAAACCATTCCTACACCAAGAAAACTAGAATGCCATAGCTCTTTACCCACCACCCAAAAATAGCCCCTAAAGACTTATTCCCCAACCATTACACATTATAAAAATCACCCTCATCCATACCAGAACCAAACCTCATTATTTCTCTCTTTTTCTTGCTTATTAACAACAAGGAAAGGAGGGAAATTCTAGTTGTCTCTACTATTCCAATTATTTGTCGAAGAAGTAAAGTTTTATCGGTATAACTTATCACCTTATCACTTTTATTTTTTTTTATTTTTTTGGCATCTTCATCATTTTAGTGAGCTCTTCATGTTTCCATCACCCTCTTAGGATTATCATGCACTTTTGTGGCCTTTGGTTGTCCTAGTTGAGGATTTGGATGCCTTAATGCCTATTTGATATGCAAAATGCCTCATTTCATCCTCATTATTTTGATAGCTCTTGCTCATGCATTTTATGCCATATCCATGCATC
>JBBYHK010001913.1:1695-12492 GCA_038382065.1 Adansonia grandidieri | reverse complement strand
TAATTTCTCCTAGTTGAAACCTCATATCCGAACTCAAGAGTAGACCTAGTGAATTTGATCGTGATTGGATTATACGATACTAAAAAATAATTAAAGTAAAATAAAAAATATGATACTATACCCAAAAATATATATATTAACATGATATATTAAAATCTATGCAACACGAATATTTGTATGTCAAAATTATATAAATCTATAATATCTTAAATATAATTATGACACAAAAAAATACGAATATGACATAAGTATTTGGATTATTATTATGTTCTAGTATTTCTTTAAAAGTTAAGGATTATGAACTTATTTTTCATTTCCTTTCAATGCAAGTACATTTTATTTAAAAAAATGTAACTGTATTTTGAATTATTTGTTTAAAAAAATCGTTTTCAACAATTAACATTTAGAAAATGAATTTATTTTTTTAAAAATATATATATATTTCAATTATTTGGATCACTTTTCAAAAAAATATTTTCTATAGGTTAATAATTTCCAAAAAAAAAAAAAAAGAAATTCACGGCATTCAAATGATCAAATCAAAGAATCTGAATTCTCTTACTTTTGTATGTTAACATTTCGAATACTTGATTTTTGCTTGATCAAAATATTATTTGCAAAATAAATATTAAAAAAATAAAAAAAAAGGGGACTTTTGTTAGTTGCACGAATAGTGCAAAAGATAGATATAGATGAGATGACCAAAGTTCTACTTTTTCACCCCTTTATTTTACCTTCAGTTTCTTTCTTTTTTCCTCTTTCATTAACTTTTCTTCAACAAATTGAATACGACAAAAATCTTGAGTTGGCTACCTTTCGATTATTGGGGAAAAAAAAGCTATGTTTTATTCGCGGTTAAACTGTTAAATATATTAAATTTTCATTTAAACAAGTTTAATTTAGATGCTTGACAAGTAAAAGAGAATTAATACAATCTTTACAACTTTTGGTTGCTTAATTTAATTAGTTGTAGTTAAAAATATGGAAGTGGGAGATGGAGATGGAGATGAGGGGTCAAACCAGAAGCCAATTAAAAAAATATAATAGATACAATGAATTTGGATAATGTATTAGAGCTTGGAAGGGTAATGTAAAAGCAAGAAAATTAAAGTCAACAAAATCATGACAAACTAATGTGAAAACACAAGGAAAATAGTTAGGTTTAATTTGACTTATTACACTTAATGATTAATAATGAAAAGTAATAATCAAATTGCTATATCATGAAGGATAATAAAATCAAACAGTTCAATTAAAATATCGTAAATAAATTTCATAATTTATGTATGCGTATCATATTTTTTTCGTACCAAATTTATTATTTTAACACAAACGCAATAAAAATTATTCAACTTATTAAAATTTTAAACATAAATACAAATAAAATAAATGTATTAAACTCATATTTTTAATCAAATTTAAATTTATTTTTTATTTGTATTATATTACTTTAATGTTTATTAAATATATCATATTTATATCGCATTCAAAATTAATAAATTTAATCATAAAATTTAGAATTCGATCATTCGATGGGACACTATTAATATCCTAAAGGGTTTCAAAGTAAGAAATCATTATATTTCATGCATTTTGACGTCCGACGAACTTCGATCGATTCTAAATTAGGTACATATGCATGCATTTTTAATCATTACTATATAACTTTTTAAACATGATGGCCTACCCAATCTCAATCTCGACCCAGTTTTTTTCTCGTGACTAAAATGTTCAAAAGTTGGCTAAAACGAGGGGGAATGGGGAAACCCCTTTCAAATGAGGTATAATTAATCCAAAGGTAAATTAAATGATGATCCATTAAAAACAAGAAAATGCAAATAACCCTTTCTTCAATTCTTCTCTACGCTTCTATACAACTTGAAATTAAACTAAAAAAGAGAAAACATATGTGCTAAAACTGTCTTTCTTTCAGGTTGTTCTTTCTTAAACTATGCGGTGGCAGTTTAACTTTTAACATTAAGTTTGTATGTCCAACGAATAATAATGAAAGACAAAGTATGCGTTGTACTGTAGCATAATAATTAATCATAATATTTTTTGTTCTTTCTTATACCCTAGAGAAAATTAATAAAAAAAAACCATTGTTTAATAATAAAAAAATAGTTGTCCGGATTATTATCTCAATTTGATCAATAATCTCCCTCGAAAAAGTCATCTCTTTTTCTCCCGGAAAGTTTCATGTTTCCTCATTTGAGATTACTGCTGAAATCAGCTCTTACGTCATACAGTTTTTTCAGATATGATTTATGCATTATCAACATTGCCTTGTCCTTAATTCCAACTATATGTTATAATATTAATTCATATTGAATTTACACTGAACAGATTAAACAAATGAATTTTGGTTAACATCAGTTATAAATAAATTAAAGGGAAAAAAAAAGGTACAGTAGCCTTATAGATTAGGATAAGAATTGAAATATTGAACCTCAAGTTAAAGTTACACTTAAACCATATCACTTTGGTTAAACGCAGAGTTATAATATATAAAATTTCCTTCAGTATACAGCATTATTCTTCTAAGAAGTCTATTTCCTATATATTCTAAACAACGAATTTTGATTTTTGTTTTTGTGAGGAAAGTACCCTTGAGAAAAGGCCAAGCACAAATGACAAAATTTTCGTTTTCTAAATATCTCGACTGTGTGACCTCATATATATATATATATATATATATATATACAAAACCACACATATTAAATGGGAGTGCCAGTAAAGAAATGTTATATATCCACCCATTTGGCTTTCTGATTTTATGAACAGATCATGCAAAGATTTGCTGACCCTTCACTAAAAGGTGCAACGAATATTTGTAAAAATTAAGATCAGTTTTTTTTTTTTTTTTTGTTCCTTCAAGAGTAAGTTATTGTTCCACAAGTTTTATAAAGGTTTTATACGATATTTAATTAATTTTCTAATTAATATATATCAGGAATCAGGAGCAAGTTATTTATGGATATATTTGATCATATTATATGGTTGGATGGTATATTTCATCTCACCCTGGACCTAGGGTCATTTTTCTTTAATTCTTTTCATAAAATTTGCCTTTTGTTAAAAGATACCTACTAATGGACGTCAGAAAGCTCTCTTGCCTATGTCTTCACTCTTTCCTCGAAGCACCAGAAGCAATGTCTACAATTTTAGATATAATATATACATATATATATATAGTGGTAAAAGTGATCAGCTTATAATAAATTATTATAAATATGTAATCTTATCATATTTTTGTTATGCATTAATGTGTAAATTGAATTACAAATAATTAAAAGAAAGAAAGTTACATTACATTTTGTAAATTAAAAAAAAAAGTTATCTCATTTCAAGATTAAGGCATGCCGCAAATGTTTTAATAAAAATTTTATATATAGTCCATCAAGAGAGATTGATGATAACGAAAATCCATTTTAAACTTCAGAGCAATGTCTTGATCTTTATCATTTCAACCAACTTTGTTGACAATTTGATTGAGGTTACTGGAGATGATGCTATGTATCTGCATATATACGTATTGTACTTTATCTTGTCAGAAATAAAAAATCCATCTCAATTATTGAACTTTGAGTCCGGTGGATCACATCAAATTACTATTATTAACTATGCAAAGTAAAGATGAAGCAAATAAGAAAAGAAAAAGAAGGGAAAAAAGTACTTTAATTATGCTTCTATAAGTCTTCCCTGACTTTCATGAACTTCGAAAGATTATCTGATTTATGTTGGTCTTCATACAATGAACTGGTTCTATTTAAAGCTAGAGTTGGTAAGTTATCAGTATTCCCATTATCATTGGCTTGAGGCTTAAAAAGTAACTTCACCATATTGTCAAAATATAGTAACTATGTAAATACAGTAAAAATAGGCCTTATCATTTAATTTGGTGATAGTTAGATGGAAAAAGTTTGAAGAGAGGGTACTTTTTAATTTAGGTTTTGTTTGATTAATACTTTTACTGAAAATAGAAGACAAATAGCAAAACATACAAAATAAAAACACCACTCCAATAGAACATAAATTATGTTGCATATTTTGACATAAAGCTATAACTCCAATTTCTCAATTATCATTTACCCATTTGATGATATGGACCACATACATTAATTCCTTACTCCACAATTTTTTTTCCTTTTTAGTTAACTCAAATTAAGTCGGCAATTTTGTGTTAGGAATTTAGTTTTATTTTATCTTCCACATTCTTCCAAGAGATTGGACCACCCAGGATATTGTATATTATGTTCATCGATCATCACTGTGCGTGTATTGTCGCATTACTTGCATTTATGGTGACAGTTCACAAATTTAATTGATAAGCAAGTTGGCACAAGAAACTTTGAATCTGTCATGTTGGTGAAGTGAACATGAGATGATTGTATGAACGATACTTTTTATCTAATGACCCCCAAAAAAAATACAAAAAAAAAAAAAAAAGGAGGAGTTCATCACCGGTAAGAGTGGTTGAGTTTTATATAATACTCTGATGAATTCTATGTAACATTGAATTATGATTTGTTACTTATGATATAAAAATTGTATGTGATATAATCTTAATTTTTGAAGTCTAATTTCATATCTCTTTTTGGGATACATGGCATGTTAATTAGTTACTAGAAGATAGCAGGAATTGTAATTGATTTGAATCCATGCGTAAATAATCAAAACTTCTCTTCATTTTTCGTTGAGGTAAAAATTTTTAAATCGTACCTTTTACTGCGCCTCCTCCATGATTAATTAATTACGAATTCACTATAACAAATAAAAACAAAAAAAAAAAAAAAATTTACAAAAGTAAGCAATCCCCAGCATCGCCGGGGCAGTGTGGGTTATGGTAATGCCGCCAAAGTAGAAGAAGGAAAAGAGATTATCTCAGTAACCGTAACAAAAAGACAGACGCGGCGGCTTAAAGCTAACAGTTGACACGTCACTCGGCACTCGCGACGCCTGGAGTGGACACGGTTGTTTCCGGTGTGAATCACGTGGAGCTGCCGTCCACCCTTTTTTTTTTTTTTAATTTACCCGAACTATTTAATTTATCTAGTATTAATTATTTTATTTAAATGTATGTATATATAGCTTTTCTTCTTCTAGCTTGCTTTTGCGTTTGTAACTTTCTTTTCATTTTTTATTATTAATTTTACTCGTTTTAGTTAATTCTCTGATTAGGAAAAAAACAATTTTAACATCATTCAGCAATTATTAAATTGTATGGTAGAAAAATATTAAATTAAATCTTTTGGATACTAGTCTTCTTTCGATTGTAAAACTTGATATAAAAATGATATAAATTTAATAATTTTAAATACGATATAAACACAATATATTAATAAAATATTTTAAAGATATCACCATCAAGACACATTTAATATATATGTATTATATATTTTTTAAAGATTTTACATGTTTAGTAATTTGAATTGTTTTTAGACTTAAACGATTGATATAAAAAAAAGATATGATATGTATATATGAATTATTAAATGTACATGATAATACTCATTCTTTTAATAATTATTATATTATATGATTTTTCCTTTTTTTATAATTATATTACGTGATTTGCTTCTTCTAGCTTAAAAGAATTCAATAACTGATTTTTAAAACAATATTTTCTTTCCAATAAAATTTTTTAAAATTGTATCAAAACTGATAACGTTTATTATTTTATTAATTTAATAAAATAATTTAAAATTAACCTTTTTAGCACAAATATGATTACCTTATAATCAGTCTATAGGAATTTTTATAATCGAGAACAGCTGACAACTTTAATGAAGAACATTTAAGTTTTTTATTGATTTGACAGAAAACCTAAACTTTGTAAATATTTTCAAAGGAATACTTGAAATACATGCAAAAATAATATTTTATATATATATATAGAAATCTTCACCATAGACTTTGCTTGCTTTTTGTTTTGAACTAATAATCGACAGGGTCCCATGTTTTTTGTATTATCTCATGTTTGCATATGCATTGGCTGAATCAGACCACTAGCTATCTCGATCAACTATTCACTATATTAATTACAAATTATGTGGCGATGTCCTTTTCCTTAATATTTCATTTATTTTTAAGTATAAATAATCATTAATTATCTTTTTTAAAACACATCCTGTGTGAAAGCATCATCAAATTAACCATGACATACTCAATGTTAAGTTTTTTTTTTTAATATAATTAAAACTGTCATATTTTAAACGAAGGAGTTCTAAATAAAAGATTTTGGCGAGCCATGGATTGAGGATAAGCAACGATGATGTAATTACCTTACAATCCACTAAACCTAATCTGAATTTTTTTTAAAAAAAAAAAGACTAAAAGCCATTGTTATTGGTATATTATATTATTTAGCGCTAACCTTGCACGTGAAACTTATGGGTATTATCAAATTGTAACTTCTAAAGGTCGAATCTTAAAACGATTCCATTTTCCCTCAAACCCAAAGAGCCAGCAATTAAATATGAGCTTGCAATTTGTATTTGCTTTGGAATTGATAGCCAGCCTAGAAAAGCAGATCTTAGATGAGTTATCAAATAATAATAATCTATGTACATATTGTATTTTTTTTTTCTGGTAGTAGTAGTAAGTATAAATAAAAAAAGTATAAATAAAAAAAGTAAGACAATAATAATAACCCAATGTTTGAATTTTTGATAGATTTAATAATCTATATATATATATTTGTAATTTTTTATAGTAGTAAGTATAAATAAAATGTAAGACAAAATATTAAATATATAAAAGTTTTAAATACGAATATGATACCTATATTAAATATATTTATTTAAATATTTTTTATTATATTTATTATATTATTATCTAAACATTTAATGTTCTTTATGTGATTTTCTACTCTGTCTGAAATTATCAATTTAGTTTTTTTAGTGAACATGAAAATTTTAAACATTATTTTTATTCAAAGAATTGTATATCAATCATTAAATAAAAAAAATCGATTTATAAGTAAATAAAAAAATGAAACTTTAACTTATTTTCTTCGTATTTCCAACCCCATCATAGGAAAAAGATGGGACGATGAAAAAGGTTGATTAGACAAGTTGGGAGAATAATTGTCCTGAAAAAAATTCAATTGTTGGGTGATGTTTGTTTCATAATTTAATGATTAGAGGTTTACTTTTGTCTTTCGTTTGTCCAGGGTTTGTTATTAGGTTTTTTCTTCAATGTAAGGACCTTCTTCGCTATTAAAAAAAAAAAAAAAAAACTAATAGTGATGAGTAATATGCGAAAAATTCAAAAAAAAAATGCAATTAAAAAAGTAAAATGATATAAATAAAATTTGATTTTAGATTTGATTGAAGATATGAAAAGCCTTAGACATTCTCACTACTTTTTAATATGGGTATTTTTTACCTAGAATTGCGATCATAGTTTTTTATATTAAAAATGCTTATGATTTAAGTTGGGTTTAGGTTGGATTTAAATATAATATTAGTATATACGTCTACATAACTTTAATTCGATCTAATAATTTATGTTTTCAAATTTATTCAAATTCGTTCAATTAATTTTTCTTAAAAAATGAAAATATCTTAATTTCATTTATTTTTATTAAACTTTAGAACATGAATAATTTAATATAACTTTTAATATTTATATAATAATATTATATATTTATCCTCTACATAAGATATATTATATAGTTAAAAAAATAAATCAAATTAGATTGAATTCGAGCCTTAGATGTTGAAATCAAGGTTGAATCTGTTTTCTAAATAGGTATTTTTAGGTTTTATATATTTTTACCAAACTTTCTCAAGTATTGCATAAGCTTTCAAACTTGAATTGATAATTTGACTCTTAGATAGATTTTCTAGCTTTACCATTTTTTTTTTTTTTTTGGCATTAGTTAGATTTTCAATATCCGAGGAAGAAAGAACGATCCTGCTGCAAATGTTTACAGCAAGCATATAACAAGAAGAGTCGACGAACGAAGGAATTACAAGCTACAAGTCAAAGCAAGGCAAAGCAGATTAAGAAACCATCCGGGGACATAATTGATAATATCCCCATCACTACCAAATTAAAGATGGATCGCCATTTACATTATCTATTGTAGAATGCCAGCTGCAAATTTTCTTCATAGTAGCCATGCCCATGCATGTCCAAACAATCTACAATAATTCCTCTTTCTTTCTCTCCTCTTTCGTTTAATTTTGTTTTGGTTTGGTTTTTGATTCTGTTGTGAAAGTGGACATATTAATGGTATGATATCTTCACCAACTTGTAGGCTCCATCTTAATTACTTTGGAAGTTAAGAAACAAATAATCTAAACCTAGATTCCATGGGAATAAGTCGTAGCTAGTAGGGCTAGGGCATCCAATATGACTAATCAAATATTGTTGGGGGTACAACAAGAGGCTGGAAAGGGATGGATTTGTTGGCAATTTGGCTTCGTTTTAGTGCTTCCTTATCATCATCATCATCTTTTTCTCATAATTTAATTTGAGCTAAAAATTTTAAACACAAAGATCTCATAAATATCCAAATTTATTCAAAGCCACAATGAAAAACATTAACTAAGAAGACAAATTAAAGAAAGAGACGTATCAGTTTTTCTTTTATTGTTTGATTATCCATAATATAAGAATGTTTTTAATTGTTCAGAAAATTTTGTTTTAAATCAATTATTTGAACGTCAATATATATAATACGTCTGTCTTAATTTGAATCAAATACATGCACATATGGAAGAGGTTTTTTTTTAAAAAAAAATGTAATCACATGCAAAACAAATCATCTGTTAAAATTATGATAATTTAAATATATGAAAGAGTTAATTAATCATTAAATAGATAATCGTTAAATAGGTGACATTTAACAGTTAAATGTAAAATAACTAAAAGGCAAAGAGTTGAATTTGTGTTATTTTAGATTAAGATTTTCTTTGAATGCACGGCAAAAGCCATTTGATTACATTGTAATTATATTTTATAATTAAATTATTAAAAATTCAATTATTATTAGATATCTGATATTTGTATATTAATATTATATTCATAAATTTTTATATATTATAATCATGCTTTAAAATATTATGTATTAAATAAATTTTAAGACATTTGTATATACTAATCATATTTATATTATTTTTTATCATATTTAAATTATATTTTTATTAATTTTTTTCTGTCATATATAATTTAATGAAATTATATCTTATCGCCAGATGTACACCACCTTCACATGAAGAAACCAAATATCCAGAAGAAGCATAATTCACCATTTAGATTGCCAGCAATATGGAAAGGTAATTAAAGAATTGCAAGTTGCAGTGCGCTTGTCAAGTCACCATTTATAAAACTTTTAAAGTTGGCAAAAAATAAAAAAATAAAAAAAAACAAAAAGAATGATTGGCTTTGACTTCTCATCAGAAGTCGCTAGAACTTGTTTAGTAATAGTGCCCCTTTGCTTACCTGTTATTCCAGTTTCTTCCACCTTATTTTTTATATTTCACAAACTTACCCACACTTCCGATAGTATGCATATTTTTCATTAACATGTTTGCAATCTCAATTCCAATGAGATTATGGCTAATTTAAGGTGCTTTTTTCAAAGTTAAAAATAAAACTAATATCACACTTTTTTTAATTATTTTTATAAAAGATTCATTTTATATTTTGGCTAACCTAATTGGGTTGATTTTTAAAAATTTTTATTTGGAATTGTTATTTATTTACGTGATAAATTAATTGTAAGGGTTTTTCCATATTCTTGCCCATGGATGGATTCCATATTATCAGCTTCTGTCAATTATTAAATTTGTTGTTTAATCTATAAACTATTCAAAAGAATCACCATTGAAGGAGTGATTAGCAACACCTTAATGATATTTATATACTGTCACATACTTTTTTCGGTGAGCCAACATGAAGCTCGAAATAATTAATTTTAAACCATCGACTCATGACAATTTATCTGATGGGATTTAGATTTTATAATGATGCATATTGGGACTTGAAGGATGTAATTGCTAAAAAATAGTTTGAAGCATGGGCATAGAAAGCAATACTATAAAGTGTAGTTAAGTTTTTATAGTTTATCAAAAAGACAAAGAAATTTCCTTTTAAGAAAAAAAAATAAAGTTTGAATAAAATATGATTAGATTGATGGTGGTATTTTCGCATGGGAAAGTGGTTTACAAACGTGCCAAATAATAATAATAATAATAATAAAATCCAATCTAATTTCTCTACAAAAAATAAAGTTAAACGTGTCTCAATAATTAAAATTCTTTATAATTAAAAAAAAAAAATGAAGACAAGGGGAATTTATAAAATATTTTGTTCATGAAGGAAGAAAGGGGACCCAATCAACGGCCAGGACATATTCTCGCGATCCCTTGCTTTATTATCATTTCTTTGTTGGTTTGTTTGTTTGTTTATTTTAGGATATTCCTATTACGAATTGTCATACATAGTATTGGGTTTGTTACTTTGTTTGTACTGAGAAAAGTAATTTTTTTTTTATTTTTAAAAATTCAATATTTTATGTTATTTGAATGATATTTGTAAAATAATTTCAATTATTTATCTATTTTTAAGAATATATATATATATATATATAAAGATTTATGATAGATATTTTTCTGCTTTATTTTAATTTTTATTTTTTTTTAAGGGATTGATCCTTGATCCATCGTTTCTATCTTTTCCGCTTTACTTCAATTTCTTTTCTTTTTTTTGCAAAACTAACGAATATTAAAATATGAGAGCATCTCACTGCAGGTTTTTTATTAAAATAACATAAAATTTTTTTAT
>JBBYHK010001870.1:0-12500 GCA_038382065.1 Adansonia grandidieri | reverse complement strand
GGTGGGATCCAGGGAGGTTTGGGGGAGGAATCCCCTCACTGCCAAGCACCCTCATTCGGCCTCGGACATCATTGGGGACATCATTGGTAACCTATTAGACGGAAGAAATCTTTTTTCTATCTACGATCATTTAAAAAAATATTTATTTTTTAATTTAAAAAAATGAATATTATTACTTATACTGTCAAACATATATCTATATCTTATAGTTATCCTAAAAAACTTATGTCATACATATGTCTTAGTCCTGGCTAAAGGATTCAGCGAAGGGAAGGTATAGTCAAGATTGGTGTCTGCAAAGACATCGGACAGCCTATACACGAGAGAAGTCAGGATGTTCACACGAATTCAAGCCTAGAAGAAATGTAATGCAAGCCCGACCAAGCCCGAAGAAATAACGAAGTTTCCCTTCCCAAGAAATTAAACAGAAGTCTCTCCAGTCAAGCGGAAATTATCACTTTCACCATATTGGTTCTTTTCTTCTATACATTCATGGTTGATTATAGCATTAATGGAAAACAAAACTGATGAGATTTTTTTTTTAATATTATCAAAGTGTAAAAGTTCGAAGTGGTTGTAAACTAAATTCATTATCATTATTATTATTATTATTATTATTATTATTATTATTATTATTATATATGCAAATTAAAACAAATAAATAGAATTATTATCATAAAAATTTTTTAATTATGCTTTATGGACTCGCTCCTCCCTCTACTCCAAAACAAAGGATTTTACAGCAGTCAAATTCTCTATTTTATAGCCTTTGATTAAGTACTTTTGCGAGCACTACAAAATTTAGAGGAATTAAACACTATCAATAATTTCTTTAAAAAAAAAAAAAAATCTTCTTTAAAAGTTTTAGGATGAAAAATCATTTTTAACAGTTATTCTCTAAAATTATTTCTTTAAAAAGTTTTGAGATAATATTATTCTTTAATACTGTTAAATTATAGATGATATTTATTTTCAATACAACTAATTTAACGTAGTGAGAGCTTTTTTTATCGTCGGTTTAAATCATCTGTAAAAGTATCTTATTTTGCAGTAAAGCTAGAAATTATATTTTCTTTGAATTGCTATATACTATATTATCCACAATATTGATAGCGTCTAAAATTTCACAAAAAATTATATATACTAGTAGATTTTTTAACTCAAACTTTAATTACAAATCAGTTTGATTTCTAGTGAAATTCTATTGCTTAAAAATATTAATGATTAAGTTTATTTAAGAGATAAATATATTTAATAGATTAGATTTTTTAACCTGCGCAATGCACGAGATTATTATTTATATTTATAATTTGTTTTTGTTTCATGCTAATTTGTAAGTTATTTTAAAAACATATGTACATTTTTTATTTGTTATATGTCAATATTATATATATCTATAAACTATATATAATGAAAGTAATTGAATTTGGTATCATTCTTAACTTGCATATTATATATAATAAATTAACTTTGTATTTTCAAACTTACTAATGTCATATATATTAATTACAAACTTATTTTTGTTACGAATCTTTTTTTTAATTTACAACCATGATGTCATTAATATGTAGTTAAACACCATTAAAATTTCACATGCATTCGCATTTATCACAAAATATAATATGTTATTTCATTTGTTTCTTTGCCTTGTTGGTCCTCATTCTTTCAATCTCCTTCATTTTTTTTACAATGTAATAATGTAATCACTTTCATTTTTATATATTTATAAAATTTTTTAATTTTTTAAACAAATTAAAAGACTATCATATATTTTTATTTAATTTTTTACTTAAAAATATATCTTAAGATTACGTGTGACTTTGATAATTTTACTATAAAGATTAAAAATTAACAATAAATGAAATGATTTTTTTTAATATAAAAGAGGTCTAAGTTTTAGAAAAATAATAAAAAAATTTTATAGAGAATAAAAAATGTCAATCTTTTAAGAATTCATATTCTAAAGATAATAAACACAAATTCAAAATAATATATTTTTATTATCTTAATAATGTTTTTTATCCACTAAAATTATATTCTAAACAAATGAGTAGAATTTATATACATAACGAATAAAAAATGACATATATATAATAATATAATGTACAAATTAGCATGGCATAAAATGTAATTAACTTAAAATTGTACACACGAATGAAAACTTTAACACCCTTACGTGACAATTGACATTCTCGATTCACTAATCAATAAGCCAAAAACAGCTACTCTCATATTTCTATCACTAAAAAAAGGGGTTTTTATATTTTTTTTTTCTCTCTCTCTATACTATGCTTTTTATTTCCAAAAAATTCACATATTTTCTTTTTAAACTCTATCTATTTTGCTTACGAAAATGCCATACGATTATCCATATAATTATTCAACAATGCATGATCTTTTGATCCAATGCTATTTTTATTCCTAAAGCTTTGAATTTCAGCCAAGTTTCTTGAAAAGTTTCATCAATAGCAATGGTGCCCTGTAGTCATGGAGCTATTGAGATGGTAGTAAAAAAAAAAAAAAAAAAGCTCTCAGTGTTGCATTTCATAGTTAGGTAGTCATCGCTGGTAACAACCATATAAAGTAAAATTAATTAGGTGATTTTCTTTGGATTTAGCAATTGTTATTTATATAGAGAAAGATTAGATACGATTTTGATTTTAATTTTGAAATTTGAAATTTGAAATATAAAATTTAATTATTTTAGTGGATAATAATTATTGGATAAAAAATTGATAATGTAATTTGATTTTAAATCTTGAAATTTAATTATTTAAGATTGGATGATAAAATTTAATCTCAATTTTGAATTTTGAAGCTTAATGAATTGATAAAATATAGAATAACATCTGAAAATTTTAAAATCCTATAAAAAAAAACAAGTTTAAAAATATAATCAAAATAAACTAACACTATTAAAAATATGTGTCAGCGTAAGAAGTTGTCCACCTAATCTTCTATGAAAGCAGATATTTTCAGGTAAACTTTATCATATTTTATTATATTATATATGATATTTGATATTTGCTATTTGACAAGAGTTTTTAATGAAATATGAATTTTTTATGATAAAAAAATTTGGTTCCGTGAATATGGAAGTCTTAAATTTTACAATTACGAGAGATATGAGTTTGTAAGGATATGATGTAAGAGCCGGAAAAGGGATGGTAGCAGATTGAATATCTGCAATTTTTATAATATTTGAATCCAATTTTGTAAAATTGTATTAAAGTCTAAATCTACTTATTACCATCCAAAACCTAATCTAAATTATATAATATTATCTGTTGGATATCTGAATCAGCAAAAAAAACCTAAAGTTAATAGGTTAGAGTTTGATTTTTAAATGAAGCATGAATTTTCAATATTTTAAAAAGTGGATTCAATAGTAAACTCAAATATTCGAATCTGTTATCTGTATGTGTAATACAAATTTAAATAATGGATATCTAAAGGTTCCTCTAGCATCCACCCTCAATCCACTCTAGATAGTAGTTATAATATCCGAATTTACAAAATGCGGATATTCAAATTTGTACTATCTATTACCATCCTTAAGAAAAAAGCATTTGAGTACACGGAAAAAAGCATTTGAGTACCTAAACCAAAGGCTGTTTCATGGATTTAAACATTATAAAGTACGAATATTAGGTTTATCGAGATTCAGGATCAATATTTATTTATAAGTATTTTTATATTCTTATTAATTTTTATGTTTATAATTGATTTTTTCTTTTATTCATGAATTTAAGCAATTAGAAACTTAATCATGTTAAATATTATCTTTTGTTTATAATTTAGTTTACGTTGATCTTGAAATGTAATACATTTCTACGTGAAAATCTCAAAAGTATAAGTTTACCAAGTAAACTATAATTAAAGATTCAACATTTAATCGTTAAGTTAATACATTTATTTATAGTCACACATATATATATATATATATGGATAAATTTATAAATTTATTTATCAAAATTTTTAATTTTTTCATTTGTGCAAAAATAATAATTTTGTTTAACTAATGGCAACAATATATGAGAACGTCAATTCTTGCATTAATTTAATTAATTCAATATATTCACAGAAATACAGAACAGAAAAAGCTATTTATTTATTTATTTATTTTAAATAAGAAACATTTTCTTAACACTGTAAGTTTGGATTGATTCAAACTAACAATAATAATAATAATAATAACGATATTGTACGTTCGGATTTTTACAATTTTTTTCTTCAATTTAGAAAATTAATTTCATGCCAAACCAACTTTCCATAAGGTATGAAATAAATTGCCACTGTTGACGAAATGAAATCATGGCCGCAATTTAAATAGCGAATTTGTTACAACTTATCTGTCTCTAGAATGGTGGGACTACCCATCGGATTTAACAAATTCAATCTCAAAATGAATTGAGTTCGAAATAGGATATTATAAATCTTGATCAATATAATTAAAGTTATTATTTAAATAATAAAATATTTAATTTTTATTTAATTATAAAATATGTATTAATTTTTGAAATTTTTATATTTTTTAAATAATAAAATAAATTTTTTTGACTCCATCAGATTGGATCAAACCTCAAAAAAGCCAAATTTTTACCATCTAAACTTGGTCCATCCTGGCAACAAGTTACCTAAGCATTTGCAACTTTTTTTTTTCGGTCAAATAATTGAGTAGTATTTTCTTTGGACATCTTTATTATTGTTGAGTTAGAATTGACTCGAGCACTTCAATACGACAGTAAATAAATTCATTAGAAAATAATAAGACACCCAATAAGAAGTTAAATATGAAAAAAAATAATTATAGGAATACGAAAATTTACGTGGTTCAGCTTTTAAGCCTATGTCCACAGGTAGAAGTAACGAAAAATTTTATTATAATAATAAATAAAAGGTTACAAATGTTTTAACACTCAAAAAAACACTACCCAATAGCTCACGACTTTACTCTCCAAAATATTCAAAAAAAAAATCACTACACAGATTGCTCTTTAATCTCACTCTTGGCTTGCAATTGCTTCTACACTCTTGCTTGTTCTTTGCTGAAGCTCAATGACCTGTTTATATGCATCATAACCAACTCTTGCTTGTAAGGATTGAACAAATTTTCATAAACATTAATAATGTGTAGACCATAATAAAAAAATAGAAACCAAATTTTGCTAAGTTAGGTTCGGAGCCTAACTTTGACAAAAAAGTAGAGATGAATTTCAAACCATCTCTGACAATTATAACTACCTATCACTTATATTATTTTTGCTGCAATATACAGTAATTTCTTTAGATTAATTCTCTACGAATATTTTTCGAATTAAATATCCACACAATATTTGCTAACCAAATTTTGCATATAGTCTAATCGACGTCGTCTAATTTAAACGTCTTAAGTAAATTGGTCAATTCTTAAAGGTGGATTATACTCAAACCAAAGATAGTGTGTGTGTGTGTATGTATGTATGCATGTATATATATATATATATATATATATATATATAGATATACATATATGCCAATAAAGTACTACAAAAATAGTAAACAGATAAATATGGCTAAGAACCCAAGATTTTATGTTGCTCAATAAGTTAGTAAAACAACAATAAAGTTTCCATTACTAAGGATAAAGATGTCAAGCAATAACTAGTTTATGCACCAATATGTACTTTCATATAAATTCACAGAAAACAAATACATAACAGAGCAATTGGTTTAATGATGCATCTTTCTTTTCAAAAAATTTTGATTCGAATCACCCTTTTCTCACTAAAAAAAGGCTTATGTTATAACTTACAACCAAACGATCAATGGATCATCTTTTTGAAAATGAAAAATATGAAATATGTAAATCTAGATTGATAAATTGATAGAGGAGGTTAACTATCGAGAGAGAGTGATAGTCAAATTAGAAAGAAACACATCACTTGATCTAACCTCGGAAACAGGAGGTACATCATCATATGTAGGAATTGGCATCCTGGCTGAAAGATTTGGCAATGCGGCCTCAAAATTAAGGACCTGACTTGCCTGATTTGGATGGGCACACGACAGCCCAACCATCAACAAGCATTCCATTTGCTTGTGATCGAAACCCGTACTCAGTGCCTTGTCTGCTACGTCGAGAAGCCTTTCCTTACCATACAAATCCCAAACCCAAGCTACCAATGAAGCTTGAGACTGAGAGTTCTCTTCATATTTAGGCTCTATTGATCTTCTACCGCATGCAATTTCCAAGATCACGACCCCAAAGCTATAGACATCTGATTCCTTGCTAGCCTTCATTGATGAAAAACATTCGGGAGCCATATAGCCAATGGTGCCGGCTAAAAGAGTTGTTTGAGACCCTTTTGCATGATCGACTAGCCTAGCTAATCCGAAATCTCCAAGTTTAGCATTGAAACTATAGTCCAACATAACGTTGCTTGCTTTGATATCCCTGTGCAGCACACATTGATCTCCTTCTTCATGTAGATAGATCAGAGCTGATGCCAAGCCTTGAACAATCTTGAACCTCAACTCCCACGTCAACAAAGTTTTACCTTTGAAGAGATGGGAATCTAGGCTGCCATTAGCCATGAACTCATAAATGAGAATCAGTTCCCCTTTTTCATGACACCAACCGATGAGTTTGACCAAATTCTTGTGCCTCAATCTGCTAATGATCTTCACTTCGGATGCATATTCCTTGATCCCTTGCTTTGACGACTTTGAAACCCTTTTAACAGCAACATAGGTACCCAAGTCCTTCAAGTAACCTCTATAAACTGAGCCAAACCCTCCCTCTCCTAGTTTCTCTTTATCTTTGAAATTTCTCGTCGCTTTAGCCAATTCATCAAGGGAAAACTTCTTAGGTCCCATTCCATTTGCGAATTCCTTGTTAAGGAATACATCATAAACAACGCCATCATCTAATTTGTGGGTGCGAAGAAGCTCTCTTTTTGATCTCCTAACTAAAATGAAACAAGTACAACCAAGGCCAAAAATCAAAGCACTTCCAACAATTAACCACACCACCGTTCCTTCCCCAATAATTAACCCGAGCTCTAAATATGTTGCAGGATGGTCAGTGTCGGATGGACTTACTGCTGAAAAACTGAGGCTTGGTGCAACCGCTATAGCATCAATGCTAGCGATGGGTACAATCTCAGCACTTGCTTTTTGGGACGATGAAACTTTTGCACCCATGCCAGGGAATAGAACTAAGCCGATCAAACAAGAGGCTAGCAAATTCCTGCCTAACTCCATTTTGGTTTTATGATTAGTGGATATGAAAAAGAAAAGAAATGCTTTGCTTATGATTCAGTTGACTTATCAATACTCACCAGAAAATTAGTCCATTGGATTTGGAGCAAATGTGTGCAAACAAACTCTCAATTGTTGCTTAAATTATATTGGTAATACAAGGGAACAATTATGCCAATTCCAACATTACGGGTTGCTTAAATTATAAGTTATGTTATTAAATAAACTAAGGTATTTTTGAATATGAATATAAAAGCACGATTTCAAATATATATATATATATAATACTTAAAAAAATTAAAATATTCATGTTGGATAAATATTTGTATTTAACGTTCATTTTCGAGTTCAAAGAATATAAGGCTTACGACATGTCTTAGCCATGGTTATAAGGATTCTAAGTCAAAGATAGGCATTTACAAGGAAATGGGAAGGACTGCCTTGAACGAGAAATTCAAGATGTTCACACGATTTTAAGACCGGAAGAAACGTAATGCTATCCCGAGCAACCCGGAAGACCCAAAAAAAAAAAAAAAAAGACGACGTTTTCCCATGTCAAGAAAAAACATGGAAGTTTCTCAGGTCAAGCTAGCTAGGGAAATAAGAGTTAATACCGCAGAAATTTCATCATTTTGTGTATAAAAATAATAAATTTAATTTTGTTAACTGATAGGGACAATATTTGAGAATGGTTATTATTGCACTAATTTAAATAATTCAAATTATATTCACAGAAATACACAATTAGAAGCATTTTTTTTTTAAATAAGAAAGCATTTTCTTAACACTGTAAGTTTGGATTGTTAATAATAATAATACTAATAAGTACGAAATAAATTGTTACTGCTGACGGAATAAAATCGTGATCAATAACGAATTTGCATATAATTTATTATCTCTAAAAGGATTGGATTATTTGTTAGACCTACAAATTCAATCCAATTTGGATTGAGTTTGAGATATATATTTTCAATTTAGGTCATTTTAGTTTAAATTATTATTTAAATAAAAATTTATTTAAATTTAATTATAAAAGTACATATTTTTAAATATTTTATATTGTAAAATAATAAAATGATTTTATTTTTGAGTTCATTAGAAAGATTAAACTTTAAATAAATAAAATTTTTATTATCTAAACATGATCAAACCCAACCCGTTGAAGATCTAACGAGGTAAATCATGAGGGGACTGGAGAGGAAAGGCTGATAAGGTGTAGTGTGACAAACCCCCTGCCTTGTACGATGGCTGCCAATTACCATATTGCTTTAGAAGCAAAGAACAAGAGCAACAACCAACAAATGAGTCGGATCGGATTCACCAACAATAATCTTAAACCAATTTTTTCTATAAATTTCCAGCAACGCCTAAGAATATTGTGCGTTGAAGGACTTAAAAAAAGACTTTGTCGAAACCTCAAACCCAACAAATCAAAGAGAAATATCAAAGTCAATTGCGACAGCGTCCACAACAGGCTGCTTGGTCACGGTGGTTCTTGGAAGTTTTGTGATATATCATTATCGCTTTTGCTTGAGATTCTTCTGAGAAAATTATCAAAGTCATGGTCGTGTGATTTGGTAATAAGATGTAATTAAGATTCAATTTTTTTTTTTAACAATTTTAAATATATATATATATATATAAAAGAAAATCTTCCAGGAAAACTAATAAGGCTGCTGATTGGAAGCAATGTGCTGTTTATAATGAATAGCTTATTGCTGTCTCGAGATGATTATAGTTTTGTAGTGTAAAAGCAATTTGGTTAGTTGAAATGCAAATCCATTATTTTCAATTCCGCCAAAAAATATATAAAAAATAATTTTTTAATTTTGTTTATCAGATTATTATATGACAATTTATATATATATATATATATATATTCAAGCAGGCAACTGCTTTAATACACATAAAAAATGAGTAGTAGTATAGTTTAGTACTCATGGTAAAAGATAAATAAATATTTCGGGATCGAATTGAATTGAATTTAGATAAGAGACATGGTATCAATTTCGTATTATCCCAGTCCAAGCTAACTCCGCAATTTGGGTATTACCAAATAGAGACTTCTGAGCTTATTTTGATTTTCTTTGGACATAAACTTGCGCTTTGGCTAAGGGCTATGTCCAAAAGAGTGTACCTGAATGATAAAGGATTGAACAATACTTTTCGTATTTTTAAGCATTCAATCTAAAGTCAATTGATGATAAAAGGAGAGTCTCAACTTAAATATAAGATTATAGGCAATTCGAGATTTAACAGATGAGATAACAACGCTTTTAACACATATAATATAGAAAATTCTAATGGTGCTTTAATACTACGTTTGAAACATAAATTTAAAAATTTGGATTAATTAGGATTTCATTTGCATTATGAAAATAAAATACATAAATTAATTAAGATTCAACATGATTATATATTTAAAAGATATCAAAATATTAACTTCAAATTTACAAATATCTTTAGCTATTTTCAATTCATCATTAATTAAGCATATAACATATCTATGAATTTAAAAAATAATCATCAACATTAAATTTACATGTATTTTATTATATAATTTATATTACTTTTTAAAATTCAAATGCATTTTTTGAAATCTAAATTGCCAAACGTAACCTTAATTTTTTTTTTTTTTTTCACTATATGACGGTGCAACTCTACAAAGATTTAACAGATCCGTGCGTTCAGTTGTTCACTGGACAACCTTCAGCCGCTATTCCCTTTGCTGTTGGACAAGTTGCCAATTCAAGATGTTCACCGCCAGTGCCCCATCATGTCAGGCTTCTATTTTCCATTCAAACTGAAAAGTGTAGTAGTATCCGCAAGAAAGCTAGCCCAGCATCTAGAGCAGCTGAAAGGATGTACTTGTAACTTTGCCACCGCTGCTTTCGGTAACTGAAGACGAAATAGTTGAAAACCATTCCGAAGATGATCCAGGCATTCTAGTTCAATGGTGTTGCTGCTGGCATCACTGATGTTGCTCCTAGAAGCCCTCGGAGGTTAATTAATGGAATCCAAGATTGGTTGGGGAATGTCTTGTGGGAAAGCCAGACTTTGACAGGTCCTAATGCACCTCCTAGGGAGAACCAATTCATTGCCGGGTAGTTGCTTAGAGATCCGAAGATCAGTTTGCGGCCAACCAAAAGCCGTACAACTGATGAATTGAAGAAGACTCGGTCGCGGGGGCTTGTCCAGGGACTGTAAGAAGGTAGGAGATCATCCTGGCATATGTTGTCAATAGAGTTTGGCAACCACCATGCCACTGCGACGTTGATTGTTCCAGACAGAACTGTTCCTATGAACTATAGATAAAGCAAATGCAAAAGAGAAAGTATAACTGTATCAGCTGCTGTTCATTCAAAGGAAACACTATGTTGTAATATGATATGATTTGTGTAGTTTTGATTTTTAATTTTTTTTGAAGTATTTGTGTCTAATATATTTTCGGACATTATATTGGGATATGCCCTTTTAAAGGACCCTTCAAACATACGAGAAAACTTCAAAAAATTTAATATATTCATATTAAATATATATTCATATCTAATACTGTCGTCCGAGTCTTAATAACATAAGATATGATTAAGTTTAATTTTCTAGTTTGATCAGATTCTGTCGGAATAAAGCTATGCAGTGCTTGCGTTTTGTTTTATTTTAATTTTTCTTAGCTTATAACATAGGATATTTCTCAGCCATTACTGCTTATCAAGTTAATATATCGAGATTTAAATTTTAAATATATGAAATATTAAAGGGAATCGGATTAAATCCCATAGTCACTGTTAGTCACACCATTAATAAGGAGATATTGGTGGGCAAATAAAGCATCGGAGAAAGGAATTCATTGGCCGAATTGCGAAACGCTGTGCATGCCTAAGGGGATGGGGGGCTTGGTTTTCGGGACTTACATCTATTCAATCTTTGCGTTTTTAGCAAAACAAGGTTGGAGGTTGGTGCATAACCAAGATTCATTGTCTAGTAAAGTTCTGAAAGCCAAATACTACGCTTGTGGGAGCTTCCTTGAGTCCAACATTGGTTCAATGCTGTCGCTAATATGGTGCAGTATTTGGAAAGCTATAGATGTGTTGCAAAAGGGTTTGAGATTGACAGTGGGCGATGGTAAGGATATAAGAATATGGGATGACAGTTAGTTACCGGTCCAGGACTCTTTCAAGATAACTTCGATACTGTGACCTACCAAGGGATGCTAGAGTGGAAATTTTAGATGATGCGAACACGATAGAATGGAGGGAGGAGCTAGTTGGAGAAGAATTCTCTCAGTATGAAGCAGAGGCGATTTGGAGTATTCCTCTAGCAAAATGTATCACACCGGATCGACTTGTTGCATTATAATGAGGATGGACGATATTCGGTAAGAAGCGGCTACAAAGTGCAACGGGGAAGGATTTTAGGTATTGGCCCTCAACGACTAATCTGGAAGCAAATATGGAGAGCTAATATTCCTCATAAAGTCCAGTTATTTAGGTGGCGACTGTGTCATGGAATTCTCCCTACTACAGCTCGGATTGCTGCAATAATGCGAGTTACCGATGGAAGATGCGGGCCAGTCAAAACTGATGTGCATGCATTGCGTGATTGTTAGCTCTCATGGAAAGTACTCAACTTATGTCAGTTTCCTGACATCATCACAAATAACGAGTTCGCATTTGGTATCGACCGGATCGAGGCTGTTGCAATTGGAAAAAGGGATTTCAACAATTTCCGGATGATAGTTTGGGCGTTGTGGAATGCACGAAACGGAGAGCTCAAGCAAGAAATAAAGCTGCATAAGCAATGTATTGTGGACAAAACAAAGTCGCTATTGGCAGACTATCAGAAGGCACAAGAGAGAAGAAAAGTGGTGATTGGTGCATTTCAAACAGCTTTGTGAAGCCTCCAAAGCCGACTCTATACAAGGTGAATTTTGATAGGGCTTTTGATAGTAATCTGAAGAAAGGGATTGGAATAATTATTAGAGACTATGAGGGTTTTGTCATGGGAGGGGCTTCAATATTTGTCAGTAATATTCACAATGCCAAAATGGCAGAAGCGACAGCTGCAGTCAAGGCCCTGGAAATCGCTGCACAAATGGGGTTTGTCTACCCTCAGCCCGATTCCGGATGAAGGAATGCTCAACTTGCAGAACTATGAGGAATGCCAATTCCTGCACACAAGGAAACAAGTCAATCAAACTGCTCATGTGTTAGCGAAATTCTGTTTAGCACTTGATAATAATTTGTATTGGATGGAAGACT
>JBBYHK010001859.1:0-12500 GCA_038382065.1 Adansonia grandidieri | reverse complement strand
AATTTTATGCATTAAAATGTATAGACAAATATAATAATGAGTCTTGTCTTCAAAAATTTTTAATATATTATACATTTTTCTTTTAGTGACCCATCAAATAAATAACTTATACATTTATTTTTTTTAATTTTTTGTTAAGATAAAAATATTAATTTTTTTTTTAAAAAAAAAACCTAAGATGGTTCTATTTCTTTGAACGAATAATCTCCATTTAAAAAAAATCCCTATGCCAACTCAGGTATCAATTAAAAAAAATTTTCTAATAAAATATGAAGTTTTTATTAAATACAAATAATTTCTCTAAGAATGGATAGCTTTTTTAACAATTAGAATTTGAAACACTCACGGGTGATTAAAATATTATTTTTTATAAGATCTGAGTATTTTTTAAAGAAAATGATCAGTAGTTTTTTAAGAAAAAGTGAATGGTTTTTTTAAATTTTTTGTTAATTATTTTATTAATTTATTAAAAATTATCTAAAGATAATAATAACTTTAAATTTATATTTATTAGTAAAATTTTTATTTAATATTTTGATAAAATAATAATTTTACTAACTAAGTTGGTGTTGTTTAACTAGTGATATTAATTCAACCAGCTATCAGCTACTTTATATTGGTAAAGATATATATATATATATATATATATGAAGGTAAAATTTTTTTTCACCCATGTGCTTTCATCCGTACAACACTTTAACTCCATGCTGACATTTATATCCCTAAACTTTCATTTCATCTATCACTATATTATATTTTTACATTTTTAAGGTAAAAAAAATTCATTTTTACCTCTGTACTTTTGCCTATTTAACATTTAACCCATGTGTTGTTACACCACATTAGCATTTTCCAACGACATTATCTCTCTTTATGAGTAGATAGTTTATTTAAAAGTTAAATAGTTTTAAGTAAATAGCTTTTTATAAAATAAATGATTTTTTTAAATAAATAATTTTTATAAAAATATTATATAAAAATATATAATTACTTTTATTTTATTTTTTAATTTTATGATTTTATTAATTTTTTATACTTTGATGTCACTTCATTCATACACCGAATTCAGTAAATAACTATAATTAGTGCATGTGATTTTATGATATTTTGAAAATTTGAAGCTCTTTTTCTTTTCTTAAAAAAAAAAACAGCAGAGGGGAATATAAGCCAGCTTGAATTTGGAAGTTGGAACTTACACGTAGGATTGAAAGGCAGCTTCCTATTACATTGCACCTCTGGGTGTCCGGCACCCAGCCTTACTATGAGCTTGGCAGGTAAGGTCGGATAGTGATTTAAAACAGAATTTTTATATTAAAATAATATATTTTATTTAAATTTAATTATAAAAATATATAAATATTAATGTAAAAATAATTTTTAATACAATAAATAATGATTCGGGTTTAAATGAGTGAGTAGTGTCAGGTTACATTTGAACTTAAGTTTGAAATTCAAAATTTTTCAAATTATAATTTGACTTGTGAACATTTTTACGTGCACCTTATGTCTCGTAAATCCTTCTTAGGGTTTTAATTAAGGGTTTGTCTTTACATTAGTAATGGATATTTTAATTTCACAAATAAAATTAAATTATTATCATATTTTTTATTTAATTTTTTATTTTTTACTATACTCAAGTGGAGTTGATAATTCAAGTATTTTATTATATCTTAATCTTATTTAAAGTATTTTATATTTATAGATTTTGAGACAAATATTCATGTCATATTTTAATTACTTTATATATGTTATATTTACGTAATCACATCTCAAATTGTCATGTCTATATCTAAGTTTCTAATGTGGCATTTGATAATAGGCGATTTATTTAAAATTTAAGGTGATTTAATTACAGAGATTAAATCATTGCGTATTGATATTAAATCACCGAAAGTGATTATGTTATCCATTGTGGCATAGTTTGGATCACATCCGAAATGATGAAAAGATTTTATCTTCAAAAAAGAGTGGTACTCAAAATTATTTTGAAGATAATTTTACCATAAAGTGATGTCTATCAAATTTATGCTTTTTCTACAAAATTTTAATTTTATAAACAAATCTTCATTTTCTAATTACTTTATACAAAACGTGACTATTAGAGATAAATATTTTAGTAACTTTAAATTATACTCATCAGTGCTAATTCATAATTTTATAATTTTTAATAGAAAAATAAATTCTCATTCATTTGATAGAGTTTGAAAATTTTATTTTTAGTAAATAATCTTATTATTAATAATAAGGTTATTTTGATGTTATTATTTAATAATTTTTTATACAATATTAGAAATAATAATTTAAAATTATCGATGATTTATAATGTTATATCAGGCATAGTATTTCAAGATCACTAGTACTCTTACCAACAAAACAATTAAATCATTACGATGATCTTAAAAACAATGCTAAACACTATCTAAAGATATATGTTATCCCTCTAACTTTACTATAGATTGAGATCATTTCTCTTTAATTAATGTATTTTTTATTCATGATTAAAATTAAAAACAGAATATCAATATAATCATAGATTAATTGGGTTAGATATAAATATATAAAAAAAATTTCTTGTTTGGGTTTTGCCTATTTTAACTAAATGGATCTACTTTAAAATTAAGATTAAAAACAGAAATTTTCTTTAATTAATTCTTTTTTTTCATGATTAAAATTAAAAACATAATTTATTGGGATAATCATAGATTGAATCGGATCAGATTTAAATAAAAAAATTGGTTATTTGGGTTTTGCCTAGTTTGACTATGATAAAAAATATTTGACCATTTCAATTGTAAACTCATCAAATTAAATTTGATCAAAGAAGTTAACTTTTTGCTTTGACCTATAATAATTTCAATAGATTCAGTTGCTGATTGATTTGGTAAAGATTTTTTTTAATATTTAAACGTAATATTAAATAAATATTAAATATAATTAATAATTATAAAACTATATATTTAATTTTGTAATACGATTTGTTAATATAAAATTAAAAGATTAAAAGTTTAAATCTTATCAGTTACAAATAAAATTTTGAAAGAAAAATAAATATACATAAAAAATCGATTTTTTATTGCTTTAGTCTGGTTTTTAACTGATTGAATCGGATTTTTATCGAGTTGGTGCATACATAATTTTAATGTGCTTGGTAGACCAAATAGATCATTGGTTCTTAATTCAACTACTCCGATTGATCAGTTTGATTTTTTATTTAATGGTTTTGTTGGATAAAACTAGTGTATATTGGATCATGTTGGAATAAGTTTTTAATAATCCAAATTAATTTAACTCATTCAAATTATGATTTAAAGAATAAAAATAATTTTTATTTAATTTTAATTTTAAAATATATTAATATTAATAAAATTTATTTTAATATTTTAATATATTTAAATCAATCAAACAAATTTTTGAATAAATTTATTTTTTGTATTGAAATTCTACTTAGTCGTATACCTCTAAGTAGATATAATAATTTTGGACATAATATAAACACAACATAAAAAATATAAATTTGACATAAATATACAAATATATTAAAATCCATATTACATAAATTATTAATATTAGCTAAAAAAACATTCTATAATTGAGTAAAACAAAAATAATATTTGTCAAATAAAAAGTATATATATATATATATATATATATGAAAAATTTTCTGTTTCTCTTTCTTTGATTTCTATCCCATGCTTAATTTATATCATGTTCTCAATTAGTATCATTTATACTAGAATTTGGGACATTCACAAATTAACTGGTTTAAAGAAAATAATTTTTTAAATAAGAAGTTTTTAAGAAAAAAGTGAATACTCGGATAGTTTTTTAAAAAAGGTGATTTTTTTCATAATTTTTTATTAATTATTTAAAATTATTTTACATTTATAATTATTAACATAAATTTTATTTAATATTTTAAAAAAATATTAATTTTATTAATCAAATTAATATTTAATTAATTTATGAAATCAATTCATATATATTTTTTATATTAATTTAGAAATCATGAAAGAAACAAAGCATGAAGCACGTGCAACATGGAAACACTAGCAGCAGTAGACGGCAGTTAGAGAGCTTAATGAGTTAAAAAAGCAACGATAGAAACGAAGTTTGACTAGTCAACTCTATTTTTTCCATTAGAGAAAAAAACTACAAAAAGTTTGGTTAAAAGTACGTTTGTCTGGGATTAGTTTGTATAAGTTTTGTTCGTATTAATTAAGCATTAAAATAAAATTTTATTTAAATTTATTAATTTAATTAAAATTTTTATATTTAAATTTAATTATAAAATATATCAATATTAATATAAAAATTTTAAATATTTTAATATTTTTTATATTTTTATTAATATAAAATGAATGTTTCAATTGACATCACGAATTAATCAAGCATTAATTTAATCTTTAAAAATGATAAAAATAATTAAATTAAAATAATAATATAAATAAATAAAAATACGTTAGAAACGTAATTTAATAACTTTTAAAAGTTTTTAGAAGTTATCGTCATAATTAGAAAACTAACCAATTTATCTTCCTCAAACCTTCATAATTATGCTAACAGCCATGTAATCTGTTGGTAGAGTGATGGACTAGTGATTGAGGATTAAATTTTGACAACGCCAATTATAAAATAAAAAAAAATTTCACAACTACAAAGTTTTTATTTTATTATTTTTACATATATTTTTTAGATTAAAAAAACTACTACTTATAAAAAAAATCTATATTTAATAAAAATAGTTTATTTACTATTTTTGTAAGTATTAAGTGTCATAAATTCTATAACAATAAAATAGGTTACAAACTTAATAGAATATAAATAACAAAAATCAAGCCGTAGCACAACTTAAACTGACCTGACCTGACTATGATGTTGGATAACTGAATAAGAGAAGAACAAGGTTTTACGTAAGGCAGAAAATAAGAAAAACAATAGGGTGAAACATTAAAACAAGAAAAAAAGAAGCAAAGATATAATAAGCATTAGAATTTAGAAATTTGTTGATAGAATCGAATATCTGTTTTCATTGCCTTTAAGAAAAAAAAGCAAAAGTGAAAAATTACTATTTAAATTGAAACATAAAAATAATAAAAAAAAATTAAATTTTATCTTTCTCTTTCTGTCTGGATTTTGGAAAGATAGAAAGTGAAAGGAAAGATGATAAAATATTTATATATCATCTTCACATATTTAGAAAACAACACTAGTAAATAAATAAATAAATATTATATATATATATATATGCATGTATGCATGGATGAGAATGAGTTTATTATCATGCAAAAATCAAAAGTCGAGGGAGAGGGAGAGAGAGATATTGGATATTTGGGATAATCGAAGCTTTACGTAATGTGATGATACGGGCCAATTGAACTTGTAGAAATAAACAAGATAATAGAGAGAAGCAAAGGAGAAAAAGAAGAATTTAGAAGGAAATAAGAGAAAGAATTTAGGATTTCATTTCATTATTTTTCTATGCTGGTAGGCTATTCCCAATACAGTTTATAGAACCATATTAATCGGTTATTTATAATACAACCAGTAAACAGTAACTATCAATTTGACCTGTAACAATACTTTTCCCTTGAAAACATTTTTGTCCTCAAGGATGACAACTTTAGCAAAGAATGGTTTTTTAAAGCTAGTGACTAGTCAACATTAAAATAACGTTGTTTCCAGTAACACCGGTCATTTTGTTTCCAGTAACACCGGTCATTTTGCTTCCAGCAACAAACACATTTCTGTGATGGTGAGCAAATTCTTTCTTGCGAAAGTAGCAGAAAGAGTGTCTTGAAATTTTCACTCAACTCTTCATTTGTTAGTTCATTGATCTCTAAAAAATGAAGCAACCCAGATATTGCCTTTTGGATCTCGTTGAGATGTATTCATTCTTGCTCAGTGAGATGAACTTGTTCAATAATGGGATTACAATATAATTTTCGCATAGCGAACATACTCAACATATTTTGTTCCTTAGTTACCTCCTTAACCTTAAGAGTAGACATCCTAGGCAAGCCTTACAATTGTTTGTACTTTCAGACATTGTTAAAGCCTTTGACATTTGTAACCTTATCACAGTACAAAGCTTACTGGTATTGAGGTTTTAGTAGGTGATAAAATTAGCTTCTAGAGTAAAGAATAGGGAAAAAAGAGCTAATTGTATAGTGTTTGAAAAAAAAATACCAAGATAAAAAATTTTAGTTTGCATAAAAGCATGAGTCAAGCTCATTGGGAAAAATAGTAAAATGGGTTGAAAAATTTTGAAATTCATGTGAATAATGAAATTACTCATGGGCTTTATAGCATGATTACGAGGTAGTTGTTCAGAGCTGAAAACTGAAAAAAAAAATAGCATAATACCTATTTTCCATGGTGGTATGCTTAAAAGCAGCTAATATGACATTGAATCCAAGAACTCATTGTCACCAATTGCTTTCTCATTTCATCAAAACAAGTAGCCCATTGTATGGTTGCTAACCCATCATGAAATTTAGTAAAATACTGATACCATTGAAGGGCTCGGTTTTTTAAGTGTACCATCACTGCTCTGATTTTGTTTTCTTTTGTAATTTACTCAAACTTTAGTAACCTCCCAAGAAGGGTCTCGCCTACAAAAGAAATTGATGGAATAATCGTTGATGGCTGCACAGCTTGCATCTTGGTTTCATCAGTGGCTTCCAACAGTTTGGTCTCATTGGAGTCTTCTAATGTAGGTTCCATTTTTGTCGCTAAAGCATCTATCTGATCTTCTAACAATGTAACTAACATAGGTTCATGAATTTTTGCACAATGTTTCTTGTTAATTTTATCAAAACAAAGCATTGTCCGTTCAAACAATTGTTCCAAATCTTTGTGCAGTTCTGTTGACTATTGTTCTGCCACGGATCATTGGCTCTGATGCCAATGATACGGGCCAATTGAACTTGATAGAAATAAACAAGATAATTAAGAAAAGCTACGGAAAAGAAAAAGAATTTTAGAAGAAGTTTTCAAAAGAATTTAGAATCTCATTTCATTATTTTTTCCATGCTTGTAGGCTATTCCCAATACAATTTATATAACCACCTTAATCAGTTATTTACAATACTAGTAAAAAGTAACTACCAATTTGACCCGTACCATGCAAATAAGGGGTTTTTCTAATTTTTTTTGGGGAGGGACTATTAGCCAAAGATAGGGTTTCATTGAAATTTCTGGGAGCAAAAGAATTGGGTTTGATTTTGATTCATTGAAGGTGATGGCTGATGACTTTTTTTCTTTTTTTATAATTTTTAAAAAGCTTAATTTATTGCATGTTAAGATTTTGCTGAGAATTTACAAAGCTTTAATGTTGAATTAGTTTAATTTTCCTCAAAACCATTGCTTTTTATCCTTGTAGTTGAAATTTCCTTAGCTCTGTTTGTTTCTCATATTGTTTTGTTCTTCATTTTCTAGAATTAAATTATAAAAAGTATATAGTAATATATATTAGATGTTATCAGATTATTGTAAGTATAATTGCATGTTGGATTTTCAACAAATTAAGTTTATAATTTAGTATTTTTCCAACACTTATTTTAAAGATATTCGTTATTATATGCATAATAATATCTTCACTTAATTTATTAAAAATAATAAATAAAATTATTAACTTACTATAAATAGGATATTAACTAATCTTAAAAAAAATTCTCTAGCAAAAATCATTAAGTTAAGAACATAGAAGATATGAACAAATGAAAAGTTCTACTTGTGACTACCAATTTCTTTTAAGACATCACATAATTTAACTGAGAATAACCATAAGAGTAAAACAGTTATTCTATCCATTGACATTAACATATCACCCTATGATATTTTAATTTTTCATATTCCTTGAAGTATTCGTGTTTGACAAATATTCAGGCATGGGTATAAATGCACTATCCTCCAAATATCTCATGGGAATAACACATATTCTATCTGTTGACATCTTGTGTCGAACACATATACATATTCAATACTCACTCTCAAGTTTTAGTAAGATAAATCCCAATAAGTAGAATTTAAGACTTGGTTTTGAAGGTCACGAGCTTGAAATCTAGAATGGAATGGGAGAACTAGGTTAGATCCCATTTTGTGAAGAAAAAAAATTAAAATCTTTATAATCGGTGTTAAAAGTTTGTCGTGCGGTCATTTTAGCTAAAAAAACATTTTTAGTTGGTTCTTATTAAAATTTTTAGCAAATGTTATAGGTAAGTTTATTTGTGGTCAAGTTTATTTGTTTTTTTGGGTATTAAGGAGAGCGTAGATTAAAGGTAAGGGAATGATTGCAAATTTTGTGATTCGAATTCTAAACCTATTTTTTGAAAAACTACTAACCAACTGAATCTCAACTAACTACTTGAACTAATTTAGTTAAACTCTGAGTTCAAGTTCTTAATTACAAATTCATCATGTTAAAAATATTAGATCATCCAAGGCAAGTCTAATGGACCTCATTTTATACTTTCATGAGTTGTAATTACTTTTTAATCCTTAATTTTAGCTTATTTTTGGATCAGTATGAAACTTTTTAATAAATGTAACTTTTAGAAAAGTTTACTTTAAATAAGCTTTACTTGATAAGAGAACTTGAAAATTCTTGATGTTGACTTAGAAGAAGAATGCTTTCTTTTTTCTTTTTTCTTTTTAAACTACATTAGGAGATAGTATTAAGTTGAATAAGATCAAGATATAAAAAGAATTCAATGATGTTGTTTAAAATGTTATTTTACTTGAATTTAATTAAAACTTTAATAATGATTTCTTCATAATTATGTCTACAAGAAAAAAATCATTAGAAACTTATGTTATTCTAATTTGGAGGTGATTGTCAAGTACAAGTATTTGTCAAACATGAGTATACTTAATTTTTTTCAAATATTTTTTGATACATTTAGAGGATTGAACCCCGTATTCATGTCTGGATATGTGTCAAACACGAGTTCTTTAAGAAAAAATAAGAGTCACAGAAACATAGTTAGAAACTATAAAAAAGTTGTTGTAGGCTACTCCATGCAAACCTGCCAAATTATTACTTTGTTTTGCGCCACTGCTATAATCTAACCTGTCGAGTGTTGTGATTTTTTCCTTCATAATTTAAAATGTATAGCTATGTTGTTTTAACTCTCTATTTTTTCTTAAAGTACTTGTGTTTGACTTATTTTTGGACATAGGTTAGGAGATATAACCTTCTAAAAATCCTTCAAATACATAGAAAAATCCAGAAAAAATTGAACATTCTTGTGTTGAACAAATACTCTTATCCGACAACCACACCAAAGAGTGAGTACCATATATGCACAGTTATTTTTCCTTAAATCGTAAGAATTTAATATTGATGATTAAATTCTTTTTGGTTAGTTATCATTTGCTTCTAGTCATATGATATGTAGGGCTATTTGGTCTGACAGGCAATGCAGTGTAAATTTTGGTCAAAATATTGCTAAGTGCCTTTTTATGAATGAACTTATCTTTCACGTTAAAGTTTGTAACAAAAACTAAAAGATTCTTTTCTATCAGAGTACGAGTTTTGTACAAAATTTTGTTAATGGGATCAGTTTATCTTGTTGAAGAGTAATTCAAAGTTTAACTTAGTTTTTTTACTGTTAGTATTGATTCTTGTTTTCTGCCTCTGTTGAATAATGGGTCTTTAATTTTCTGGTTAGTTAGTTAATAGTTAAACTCTGATTATTACTAAAAATCAGGTTGTGGGATTGCCGTAGTTTAGTAAATTTCTACATTTATGTTTTGATTGTAAGCATATAAAAATGCAAGTTTACTTCAGTATTCTGTATGCAATAAAAAATCCTTTAGTTTTAGATTTGCTTCTGCCTTTGTTAATATTGTTCTATCTTTTAAGTATTATCCTATTTCTTTCTCCAATAGATTTGGTCTCAGAGCCAGGTTCATTAAGTAGAATATCAATAAACATGTGAGTTAAGTGAAACACTTGAGAGATAACCTTGGCTGGCAATTGCAATGTAATAAGTGTCACACAACCACTCATTCTTCTTTTTAAGGGAGAATGCTATGAATTCTAGAGTATCAGAAATCGAACTTTACTAAAATCTCAAGATTTGTAAGATTTTGTAAAATATGGTTATGTTTATCATTATGAAGAAAATAGATAAACGGACAACAAAAAGAAAGATTCCAGGGCACTAGTGATCATTCAACAGGCAGTCCATGATAGCATCTTTTCACGAATTGCAACAGCAACCACATTTGAGGCAAGCTTAGTCAATTTTGCAGGAAGAGTTTCAAGGAGATTCAAAAATTATCACTGTGAGGCTACAATCTCTCTGATGTGACTTTGAAACCTTGTTTATGAAGATTGAGGAATCAGTGTAAGAATTTTTATCGCGGGTAACGGCAATAGTCAGTCAAACGCGATTTTATGGAGAGATGACTTCTAATCAGACAATTGTTGCAATGGTTTTAAGAAGCCTAAATCCAAATTTGATCATGTAGTTGCTGCAATAGAATAATCTAGGAATTTGTCAAATTTCTTTTTTGATGAACTAATGGGGTCTTTGGAAGCTCATGAGGCAAGAATCATCAGATCATTAAAAAAAAATGACAAAATAACAAAAAAACCTTTCAAGTGAAAAAGACAGCCACTAAAGCTAGAGAAAATAAAAGTTCATAGGCAGGGGCTGTGGGAAAAGAGGACTCTGGGGTTGAGCCATGGTAAAAGAAGAGGCAGAGGGCAACTAAGGCAGTCCAATGAGCAAAAAAACAACAAGAATAACATTTAATGCCATCATTGGAAGAGATATGGCCATGTAAAAGTTGATTGTTTGTACAAAGATCAATAAGTGAATTATGCAGCAAAGAATGGCAAAGAAAATAAGCTTTTTATGGTTTATTTTGATATTAACAATAAGTTAGTGATGTGTGGTTTGTACATAGTGCCTATTTAAATCATATGATCGGCACAAAATTATGTTCAAAGAGCTTGATGAATCACAAAAGTTGAAGGTCCAGCTTGGAAATGGAAAAGAAATTCAAGTTGAAGGGAAAGGTACAGTGGCATTTAAAACTAGACATGATAAAGTAAAACTCTTACATAGTGTTTAATTTATATATGATTTGGGATATAATTTATTAAGTGTTGTGCAACTAATGGCTAGAGGATATTCAATATTGTTTGAAGATAGTGCATGTGTTATTAAAGATCAGCAATCAATGTGACTTAAAACAAAATGCTCTTATTGCAAGTCTCAAATGTAGGGAATCTAGCTCTTGCCACTGGTGGAAAAGATGACTCAAAGTTATGGCATCTATGGTATAGAACATTAAGGGCCTAAAATTGTTATGTGAAAAGGTATGGTTCTTGGGTTGCCAAAAATTAATTCTATTGAATTATGTGAAGGGTGTGTCTATAGGAAACAAACTAGAAAATCATTTCCAATGGGAAAGGATTGGAAGGCTTCAAAGTGACTTGAATTATTACATGCTGATTTATGTGCGCCTCTGAAAACTAAATCCTTTGGTGGTAGTCATTATTTCTTATTCTTTACTAATGATCGTAGCCATATGAGCTGGGTGTATTGTTTGGAAAACAAGTCATAAGCGTTTGAGAATTTCAAGCAATTCAAAGCTATGGTTAAGATAAAAATGGACTATGCATTAAAGTTCTTTAGGCAGATAGAGGTGGTGAGTTTTTGTCCAAAGAATTTAATCATTTTTGTCAAGCAAATGAGTCTTGTTATGGTGTCACCAACTTCATCAACTTTATAATTACCAAGTTTTTCATCGACACTTTGGAGGTAAAAGTCTTCATCCACTTTTAAAGAGTCTTCAAAAGATATTCTACCAAGAATATTCAAATCTTTAAAAGAAATATATGAGTCTTGTTAATTTGCTCTTGCTGTTTTAGATCCTTTAACTTATGAAGAAGCAGTAACCAAGAAAGAATGGTAAGAAGCAGTGAAGGAAGAGCTGCCAGCAATTCAAAAGAATGAAACATGGGAAATGGTGGACTTACTGGAAGGAAAAAATGCAATTGGCTTGAAATAAGTTTTCAAAAGAAAATATTATGCAGATGGAAGTGTTCAAAAACACAAAACTCAGCTTATGGTGAAAATGTATGCACAGCTATTTGGTGCTGATTTCGAAGAGACTTTTTCTCCAGTAGCTCGCTTTGAGACTGCAAGAATTGTATTAGCATTGGCTGCTTAATTTCAATAGCCTATTTATCAATTCCATGCTAAGTTGGTATTTTTAAATGGGGAGCTGCAAGAGGAAGTTTATGTAACTCGGCCAGAGAGATTCATAGTTGAAGACCAAGAAACAAAAGTGTGCAAGTTGAATAAAGAGTTGAATGGTTTAAAGCAGTCTCTACAGGCATGGTATAGCAAAATTGATAAATACTTTCAGCAAAATGGGTTCATAAGGAGTGAGAGGAAGCCTATTCTTTACTTGAGGATGGACAGTAAAAATGATTTTATCGTGATTTGTCTTTATGTTGATGATATCATATTTGCAAATTC